>CM042415.1:3516771-3629271 GCA_023634145.1 Thymallus thymallus
GATAGAGTAGAGAGACAGAGTAGAGAGACATAGAGAACAGGGTGTTTTTCAGGGCAAAGCGTCTTTCACAAAGGGCTGATCAAAGTTAGCTGATCTACCAGGATTGTGGTGATGACCAGGGAACGGTTGGCCAACGAGTCAGTGATGTTCATCCCTTTCCGCTTGGGGACCTCGGTGATGTTGAGACCTCCGGACGCACTCCACTTCCCCACCTGTGGGAAGATGAAAATAGTGTAAGTGTTCGACTTCACCTCTCTACTGCGGCAACTTCCCACAAGCCCACCTTGCTGCATTAGTGCCCACCAGGACACATTTCCATTAGCTGATTGGCTGTGTCACCTCTGGACACACGCCATGAGGTTATTGGGAGAGTTTGTGGTGATGTGGAGGCAGGCTCTAAAGAGGAAGTGGTGGTGATGTGGAGGCAGGCTCTATACAGGAAGTGGTGGTGATGTGGAGGCAGGCTCTAAAGAGGAAGTGGTGGTGATGTGGAGGCAGGCTCTAAACAGGAAGTGGTGGTGATGTGGAGGCAGGCTCTAAACAGGAAGTGGTGGTGATGTGGAGGCAGGCTCTAAACAGGAAGTGGTGGTGATGTGGAGGCAGGCTCTAAACAGGAAGTGGTGGTGATGTGGAGGCAGGCTCTAAACAGGAAGTGGTGGTGATGTGGAGGCAGGCTCTAAATGAATTGACATTGTAGGAGAGAGAAGTCAAAGACATCAAATCGTTATGTTGACAATGATGGAATTATGTTGAATATGTTGGTGTTATGGTTTGGAACATGAATCAATGTAAATGTTGTTTCACATGTAATCGAATTTAAACAATATAATTCAGTAGTAATGCCTAAGACAAAAACATTGTGTTGTGTTCTGCAACTTTTCCGTATCAAAAGATGTCAGATTCTCCAAACTGTCACCTGTCACCCCATCTGTTGGCCTTGTTCTAAAAATACCAATACCTTATGAATATCATAGCTTGTGAATTGTGGAAATGAAGTGCTCCACTACTACAACAAACATTCTTTTCACTTGCAACTCTTCTCTGATAGCAGACATACACTAGGTAGTTGGAGCACCTTTCTGAATGCAGAAAAAGAGGATAGGTTGTTAGTTGTCTACCATTTACACTTCATAATCTCCTCCTTTCTCTGGTTAAAACACACACAGAAACCAGAGCTTTAAAAATAGCAAACTAGATAAGCATCCTAGTGCGATTATCATGTGGCTATTTCAGGTCTGGTATCTTAGCAGATTTGTGCCCTTAGGAATGTAGCAGAACACAAATTCTACAATACATTTTGAAAAGAAAGCCCAGCATGGGGTTGACGGCAATGGAAATATAAAAGCTGGATAATGCTGGCAGAGAAGTTCTGCTCGGAGTAATCTCACTAAGATAAATACAAAAAGATCCGAGCAAATAAAAGGAGTTGCACACGAGTAGTGCCCTCCGGGCGAAAAAGCCGCTTCCATACTGTTGTGACAACTCTGGATCATTACCATAAAATAGTCAGTCCTGTAAGCTGCCGGTAACGATCTAATTTTGCAGTCACTCGCTTTCCCTACTCTCCTCCTCCCCAGTCCTCCTCTCTTGCTCCTTCTGCGTAACCACCAAAGTACCATTTAATATTCACAGGGCTGGCTGGCACTCGAGGTGGATGCGTTTAAAGGCACACAAACACGGTGCATCGCAGCCGGCGTGAAAAACACCTGATAAAGTCCTTCTGTCTGATCCACTGAGGAGCATATGCTCGAATTTGAAAAGCACATTAGTTACAGCTTGTGTGAAACAGCCAACACTACGCAACTGAAGAGAAGTGCTGCTTTAAAAAAATATCCATGTCTTCCACTCTGCATGCCAGCCCAGTTTGACAAATTGTGGCCAATTTACTCCATTCATTAAAAGTGTACAGCCAAAGAAGCAATTCAAAAGTTATTTACTCGTTCAACTACACAGAGAAAGAAGACAGCTTTTATATTAGTGTCAGTGAATTTGCCGCTCTGACTGGAAACCTCTCCTAATTCCAGTCTCAGCTCAAACTCAGGCTAATATTCAATTAGGAAAGATTAGGCCTAAAAGTCCCTATCTTTACAGGCTCGAACAGTTAGCTAAAGCCGATTCCACAGATATAAAGAGACAAAATATGTAACACGCTTGAGACCAGGGATAGAGAAAAACACACAGTAGGCCTATATAGCTATCCACACATACGTTTTAAAAAGTGTCTCTCATGCTGGTTTTAGCACACTACTCAGCCTCAGAAATGTAAAAACACAGCAGTAGACCCAGCACAGCAGAAGAATGACATACATAAATAGTTTGGTGCATTTTGGTTGTTCCAGCCTTGAGCTGCAGTGATATTGTGAGCTGACATGTTCTTGCTTTTATACAGGCTCATACAGGCTCTGCCATACGGGAGTGCTTGAGGAAGTCATAAATGGCACTTATCTCGAGTTTATGTTTCCATAATATGAAAACTCATATCACCACAAAGCCGCTATAGTCCCCAGGGTTACTAGTGCCTTTTAAAATAACACAGGAAGTTATTATTCTCCTTCATTAACAACTTTTGATTTCCCTTTGTGGGTAAAACAGTGAGTTTTATACACCTCATTAGCACAAAGCAGCATTTCGGGCAAAACCTCGAATTACCATTAGAGACTTGCAATTAACACCTTAATGTCTACCCTCATTCAATTTGCTTTACGATCCATTAACTTATGCTTATGTTTGAACAGCTCATTGGCTTCCTTGTTAGGAGGTAAATTATACTGTCAAATGGAGACCGTTGTGCATCATAAGTATATAGTGTATTGTGGAGGGTATAAATAAACCTTTGTATGTGTAAAATATTAACTCACCAGGGCGTGGGCTTATTGTTGTGCTCCTAAAATACGCATTTATTTTACATTTATATTCATGTCCTATGTCCTCAGACTGACTGAAAACCTAAACTATTATGTAACACTATACTTCTTTAAGGTGTGGTTAGTTTGATAGTTGAAGTCATTGTGGTCAGAATGAAGTGTGTTACCTTCTCCAGGCCCTCCTCTTTCAGGCTGATGATGTCCAGGTCAAAGTCGGTGCGGAGGCCACTGGTCCTGTTGAACAACAGTCTCCCCGTCAGGCCTTCCCAGTGAGACTGCAGAGAAACACACATTAACACTCATTCATTAAAGCATGTGAATACACACACATGTAAAAACACACATATGCGTACGCACACCGTGGAGGAAAAGCACACACAGACACACACACACACACAAAAACACACACACACACACACACAGGGCTGAATTTCCTTTTAAATTACATTTTACATCCCAATGCCTCAGACACATTTCCCCCCAGACCACAGTGTTAACTAAAGAGCATCTCCTTCACTTGATTCCACACAAGGGAGAAAAAAAACACATAACCGCCCCCCATTCTGATCCGCTGACATGCCCCCTCCCCCTCCTTCCCTCTCTCGCTCCCACCAGAACCCTCGTCCTCTTTCTCTGCACTGACAGAGAGGTGTCTGTTACCCTTGACGATGGCGGAGCTACTGATGGAGCTACTGATGGAGCTATAGAGCTAACACTTTCCCCTCACTGATACTCCAGGCTCTGGCCTGGTAAACTGGGCACCATGGCACCATGTTCTAAAGCCTTAACCGGACTATTCTGAGACCCGATCGTCACACACTCTCTTATGGAATGAAACAAGAGCTGATTATACGAGTTGCCTGTTTCAAACAACTTTCCTGTTTCCCTTTTTAGTATAAATAGGACACAATGACTCACTGTGAGTTTGGCCATCTGTAAATAGGTTATGAATACAGAGTTCCACAACAGATGCTATCTGGAGAGATCATATTAACAAAGCTTTGAGTAGTTGATTACTGTGAATAAGAGATTTATCCAGATAGCATTGCTTTTGTCTGTAAAAATGCATGTGCCATGATAACGCAATGTTTCCCTTCTTCTCTAAATGTAATTGCATTTACCAAATGGATTCAGAGACAGTACGGCATCCATATTAGGAAGTCGTCAGCTGTCAGAGTTCTGTCTGACAACAATTTCCTAATATGGATGCCGTGCAGCACATCAAACATCAACATTCGATGAAAGACGATCAGCTTCACCTCTTTGATGAAGTTCATGAAGCGTCCGCCGAACCTCCAGGGTTTGTGGCGGTGGCACTGCAGCGAGTTGACCGTCATCTGTGGTGCGTGCTGGTAGGAGACGGACACGATGTGGACCGCGTCGTACGTCAGAGCAGCATCTGTCTGGAATAAAGGGGACATTATTTCAGCTGACGGCTGTGGACGAGGGGAGTCCACTCCCTTAGCACCAGTAGCAGCAAAAGTGTTTGAGAAAAAGCTAAGCTTACAAAGGGAAATCAAATCGCTGAGATTTTTCTTATTTTCCAGATAGCATGCCCCGAGACGGTGAGCTCAATTCCTTTTGTAAATATGGATATGAAGCTTTCCAGGCGAGTAAGACAAAATTAAAGGCAGCGTACCTTGATGTTTGTATCACCTAGATTCCATCTCATACGGAGTTACAGGAGCAATTAAAAGTGCATACTACTCCTTTCCATAAAACCCATCCTTCTCCATACAGAAATAATGAGACCTGTGAGAGTGCCATGTGGGTGTATCTGAGCCCCAGTCAAATCCATTAATAAATAAACAAACAACGGGGGATTGCAACAATGTAATAGTCATATTGATTATACCACACGCATGTATAACTCTTTATCTTCCATTAGCTACGCTCGCTTATTAAGTTTAGAGCGTAAAAGGAGGCTTTATAGGAATATCAGGGATGGGATTTGCGATTATTAGATTTAGACCATTGTGATGGGATTTGAGAAGTGTTATGCGCTTGCCTGAATACACTGAATGAATTAGTTCAGACTTTAGTGGAATGTAACCATCCTGCTTCTTATCTGACATTATGACGGCAAAAGGCCCCAAAAGTATCACCATTGTCAGCAGTAGTAGTAATACTGTTACTAATAGTAGTAATATAGTAGTAATACTGTTACTAATAGTAGTAATATAGTAGTAATACTGTTACTAATAGTAGTAATACTGTTACTAATAGTAGTAATATAGTAGTAATACTGTTACTAATAGTAGTAATATAGTAGTAATACTGTTACTAATAGTAGTAATATAGTAGTAATACTGTTACTAATAGTAGTAATAATGTTACTAATAGTAGTAATATAGTAGTAATACTGTTACTAATAGTAGTAATAATGTTACTAATAGTAGTAATAATGTTACTAATAGTAGTAATATAGTAGTAATACTGTTACTAAAAGTAGTAATACTGTTACTAATAGTACTAATACTGTTACTAATAGTAGTAATATAGTAGTAATATTGTTACTAATAGTAGTAATACTGTTACTAATAGTAGTAATACTGTTACTAATAGTAGTAATACTGTTACTAATAGTAGTAATATAGTAGTAATACTGTTACTGATAGTTGTAATACTGTTACTAATAGTAGTAATACAGTTAATAGTAGTAATATAGTAGTAAAACTGTTACTAATAGTGGTAATATAGTAGTAATACAGTTACTAATAGTAGTAATATAGTAGTAATACTGTTACTAATAGTAGTAATATAGTAGTAATACTGTTACTAATAGTAGTAATATAGTAGTAATACTGTTACTAATAGTAGTAATATAGTAGTAATAATGTTACTAATAGTAGTAATACAGTTACTAATAGTAGTAATATAGTAGTAATACTGTTACTAATAGTAGTAATATAGTAGTAATACTGTTACTAATAGTAGTAATACAGTTACTAATAGTAGTAATATAGTAGTAATACTGTTACTAATAGTAGTAATATAGTAGTAATACTGTTACTAATAGTAGTAATACTGTTACTAATAGTAGTAATACAGTTACTAATAGTAGTAATATAGTATTAATACTGTTACTAATAGTAGTAATATAGTAGTAATACTGTTAGCAATAGTAGTAATATAGTAGTAAAACTGTTACTAATAGTAGTAATACAGTTACTAATAGTAGTAATATAGTAGTAATACTGTTACTAATAGTAGTAATATAGTAGTAATACTGTTAGTAATAGTAGTAATATAGTAGTAATACTGTTACTAATAGTAGTAAGAGCTTAGGACTATATTGTTCTATCTGCATTTTTTTTCCAAAATGTATTTATTGACATTGTTCAGTTCAATGTTCTCTTTATATACTGCATGTACTACTAATAGTAGTAATATAGTAGTAATACTGTTACTAATAGTAGTAATATAGTAGTAATACTGTTACTAATAGTAGTAATATAGTAGTAATATTGTTACTAATAGTAGTAATACAGTTACTGATAGTAGTAATATAGTAGTAATACTGTTACTAATAGTAGTAATATAGTAGTAATACTGTTACTAATAGTAGTAATATAGTAGTAATACTGTTACTAATAGTAGTAATACTGTTACTAATAGTACTAATACTGTTACTAATAGTAGTAATATAGTAGTAATATTGTTACTAATAGTAGTAATAATGTTACTAATAGTAGTAATACTGTTACTAATAGTAGTAATATAGTAGTAATACTGTTACTGATAGTAGTAATACAGTTACTAATAGTAGTAATATAGTAGTAATACTGTTACTAATAGTGGTAATATAGTAGTAATACTGTTACTAATAGTAGTAATACTGTTACTAATAGTAGTAATACTGTTACTAATAGTAGTAATACTGTTACTAATAGTAGTAATACTGTTACTAATAGTAGTAATATAGTAGTAATACTGTTACTAATAGTAGTAATACAGTTACTAATAGTAGTAATATAGTAGTAATACTGTTACTAATAGTAGTAATATAGTAGTAATACTGTTACTAATAGTAGTAATACAGTTACTAATAGTAGTAATATAGTAGTAATACTGTTACTAATAGTAGTAATATAGTAGTAATAATGTTACTAATAGTAGTAATATAGTAGTAATACTGTTACTAATAGTAGTAATACTGTTACTAATAGTAGTAATACTGTTACTAATAGTAGTAATATAGTAGTAATACTGTTACTAATAGTAGTAATACTGTTACTAATAGTAGTAATACTGTTACTAATAGTAGTAATATAGTAGTAATACTGTTACTAATAGTGGTAATATAGTAGTAATACAGTTACTAATAGTAGTAATATAGTAGTAATATTGTTACTAGTAGTAGTAATACTGTTACTAATAGTAGTAATACTGTTACTAATAGTAGTAATACTGTTACTAATAGTAGTAATATAGTAGTAATACTGTTACTAATAGTAGTAATACTGTTACTAATAGTAGTAATACTGTTACTAATAGTAGTAATATAGTAGTAATACTGTTACTAATAGTGGTAATATAGTAGTAATACAGTTACTAATAGTAGTAATATAGTAGTAATACAGTTACTAATAGTAGTAATATAGTATTAATATTGTTACTAATAGTAGTAATATAGTAGTAATACTGTTAGTAATAGTAGTAATATAGTAGTAATACTGTTACTAATAGTAGTAAGAGCTTAGGACTATAATGTTCTATCTGCATTTTTTTTCCAAAATGTATTTATTGACATTGTTCAGTTCAATGTTCTCTTTATATACTGCATGTATTGTACTTTAAATACCTAAATTCATGTTGTTATGTTCAATAGAATCCGAGATCAAAAATTCCTGTCAACATTCAAACCAATGATGTATTGTATTTCATGCTGATTGTAGCACACTATCAGCCTCAGAGTTCCACAACAGAAGACCAAAAACATACCGTCATGATCCCCTCCAGGAGGCCCGAGTCGGGCTTGGGAGGTATCTGCCTCTCTTGGGACCACTTCTCCACGATGGACGCCACCTGAGGGTTGTCCACGTTGAGGATGCGGAAGCCGGTCATGTTGACGCCACAGAAACGGTAGGGCTCCAGGTTGATAGCCATGAGGTCCTTCAGAAGACAAAAATAGTCAATGATCTTGTTTAGCTTTAGAGGGCTGGGATCGGGGCCTCATTGTTACTGTTAGAGAAGCCTTTAGAGAAGCCGCTTTGTGCTCCAATAAAAAGAGGGGATAGAAAGGCTGGGAAATGGGAGATATATTAAAGTGAAAAAAAGGATTGAGCTTTGAGCCATCTGGAGGATAAGGGTATGGTGTTCCAATTGTAGTGTGTGCCTCAGTTAATGAAATCAAACACAAGGCTTTGGAGTCAGTCTCTCTCAGTGTGGTTAAAACCATTCACTAAGTCTCATTCATACAGGCATTTTGGTATGGTAGGTAGATTCACTTAAACTACTAGATGGAAACCATGTTGAATGGTTTCCATCACCTTAAAATGACATTACAAATTGGCTTCCTCCAATGTAATTCCATTTGAACCTTCATGATTATACACAACCCCAACTGCAAGTGTAAACGGAACACTTTCATGTGAGATACCATGATACAGAGGGACCAGGTAAAACTGTGCTTTCATGTGAGATACCATGATACAGAGGGACCAGGTAAAACTGTGCTTTCATGTGAGATACCATGATACAGAGGGACCAGGTAAAACTGTGCTTTCACTTCTTTATTAAGTCTCAAAGGTTTGTGTTAGCTGGCCGTTTTTTATTTCACCTTTATTTAACCAGGTAGGCCAGTTGAGAACTAGTTCTCATTTACAACTGCGACCTGGCCAAGACAAAGCAAAGCAGTGCAACAAAAACAACAACAACACAGAGTTACACATGGGATAAACAAACGTACAGTCAATAACACAATAGAAAATCTATATACAGTGTGTGCAAATGTAGTAAGATTAGGAAGGTAAGGCAATAAATAGGCCATGGTGGTGAAATAATTACAATTTAGCATTATCACTGGACTGATAGATGTGCAGATGATGATGTGCAAATAGAGATACTTTGGTGCAAATGAGCAAAATTAATAATATGGGGATGAGGTAGTAGGGTGGGCTATTTACAGATGGGCTGTGTACAGGTGCAGTGATCGGTAAGCTGCTCTGATAGCTGATGCTTAAAGTTATTGAGGGAGATGGTAGTCTCCAGCTTCTATGATTTTTGCAATTAGTTCCAGTAATTGGCAGCAGAGAACTGGAAGGAATGGCGGCCAAAGGAGGTGTTGGCTTTGGGGATGACCAGTGAAATATACCTGCTGAAGCACATGCTACAGGTGGGTGTTGCTATGGTGACCAGTGAGCTGAGATTTACCTAGCAAAGACTTATAGATGACCTGGAGCCAGTGGGTTTGGCGACGAATATGTAGTGAGGGCCAGCCGACGAGAGCGTACAGGTCGCAGTGGTGGGTAGTATATGGGGCTTTGGTAACAAAACGGATGGCGCTGTGATAGACTACATCCAATTTGCTGAGCAGAGTGTTGGAGGCTATTTTGTAAATGACATCGCCGAAGTCAAGGATCGGTAGGATAGCAATTTTTACGAGGGCATGTTTGGCAGCATGAGTGAAGGAGGCTTTGTCGCGAAATAGGAAGCCGGTTCTAGATTTAATTTTGGATTGGAGACGCTTAACGTGAGTCTGGACGGAGAGTTTACAGTCTAACCAGACGCCTAGGTATTTGTAGGTGTCCACGTTTTCTAAGTCAGACCCGTCGAGTGTAGTGATGCCAGTCCGGGCGGGCGGGTGCGGGCAGCGTTCGATTGAAGAGCATGCATTTAGTTTTATTAGTTGTGCAGAAGTAAAACCTGAAGGCATGACATTAAACTTTCTGTTCTGCCGCTGTGCCTTATCCTAAATAATCCCTGAGTAAATGAGGCAGACGACATTCATCGCCTAAAAGGGGAACCACTTAATCTGCTGGATCCAATTAATAACGCAGCCGCTACAGTCCCTCCGCAACCCATAAGCAAACACATATTTCTCTGAGCAACTGTAATTTCTAGGGCAGCCATCCCGGCTCAAGTGTGAAGTCACATGTCGACACATGTCATGTTGGAATGGGGCGACGGGGCCTCAGAAAACACATTTGGAGGAACATAATAGATATTTCATTAGCACCCTGTGGGGTTAGTGCTGGGGGAACGGGAGCGTGTAAGACACACGCTGACGACCGCTTGCCGCCAGATACACAAAATGTTACTTTTTTTTTCTCTCCTTAAGCAGGAGGGTTCATATGGCACTAAATGTTTTACCATGGAGAATCAAAGAAAGTCCCTGTCGTACTAAATGCCATTTGTGGGAAACCATTTTCTTCAGGTTATGTGCACCAGGTTTATTGTGCAGGTAATGGATTCGAACTAAACATGCAGCATTTATGAGAGTTGGCATTCATCTTTGAAAACAGTTACTTGACTGGGAAAACTCGGAATTCTGAAAACTCTGCAGTTGTCAATCAACACTAGCCTACATACAGTACCACACATTCTGCGCCTCTGTGCCTTCAGAATGCTCCATATCACTGACAATACACTAATACAGCAAGTACAGGGAGGTGGGAAACAATGTTCTTAGCACAGTCTCTTGGAGATAACCCTGTAGGCTGTAAAGGATTGAAGCCATGATGGCCTCATTCAGAATACAAGGCTGCTGCGATATTACCCTCCTACCGTTCTGGTGTTACCTGTTTACTCTCTAACAATTTGACGTTCCCCTCACCCAGGACGATAAACATTAACGCCGTTCTCTGAATATTAAATACCAAACGTGTATCTTTGAAGTGGCGTGTCTGTCAGTACGACAGTGTATAACCGCTTAAGATGGATCTGGCAGCCCCATATCCGTTAAGAAATCCTATGTTTTGAGAGGTGTCATGTAGCCGCAGTGCAGTACTCAAGTCAGGAAACTGCTAATTGAAATAGATGTTAAACTAACATTTGTGTGTCTGTATATTTTGTATCATATTTGAAGTACTCAACCATGAATAACTCAACCAGTTTCTCTTCCACTTGGTTGAGACCTGTACAGTGTGACAACAGAGAAAGCTTAGGGTACTAATAAAGCATTTGTTGTAATAGGCCTACACAAATAACAACGCATGGCAGAACAACACCATTGCCATGCTGCCGAGCATGAAAGATGACACGCGTCACGCTTAGCCCTGTATGTCATATTGTATTATCACAACAGACTGGCCAAGTCAATCATGCTAGGGTCTGTCTAGCCCCCATCCTCATGATCCCCAGTGTGAGTGTGTGTTTGCGAGCGTGTGAGTGTGTGAGAGATATAGAGACAGATAGTGAGAGAGATAGAGAGAGAGAGAGAGAGAGAGAGAGAGAGAGAGAGAGAGAGTTCTGTCCAATAGGAACACACATAGCACCACCAGCACCATCACCATGGGGACCACTGTATTAAGCCTGCCCTGTCCTTTTGTCACCAGACAGAAAGATTAAATCTGTGCTGCCCAGCCTTGTACTCTGCTGGGAGCTGTGGACAGACTGGGCACAGTACATAATAACACACCCGAGGGATGTCGTCGTCTCCTGCTAATGTGTTTCTGTATTGTGAGTTAGTTTTCTGACGTCCTCCAAATTCAATACGGCAGTAGGGGATATTCAAGGTGGAACTGTGAATAGTTTGTTGATGAATGGACACAGCATGTGCATATACAGTATAACCCTTGAACAAAATGTCCTGAGCCAAAGTCTTATTGGAATTGTGGTGTGACTAAAAAAAATTTGTTTAAATGGAAAACACCTGTGCTTATTCTGAACAAAATTACCTATAGCTAAAATGGCCCATTAGACTACAGCACTCAAATGGTGAAAAGGACAATCAAAACACTAACGTGCTAGCGTTCATGCAATATGTCTCACAATGGGGGATAATATCCAAAATAATCAGACATAATACACAATAACCTAATCAGTTATCTACCATCCCTCAAGACTTGTTGGTTATCTGCATGAATATTTCTCCTCTATTAAACTCTCAAACGACATTCTCCATCATCTACTTCCAATCAGTTGCCTTTGTGCTACCTCTTCAAAGACTTTAACAGCGAGAGAAGTGTTTACAGGTGGCAGAGTATTGAAGACTCCATTACACTTCCAGTTTGCCAAAGAAAATTGGTATTGTGGACCGGATCCAAACCCCCATCGCCAAATTAAGCGGCATTCATAAGAAAAACAAATCAAACGGTGGGGAGAAAATGTTACTAGATTTGCATTAGTAAATTACCAGAGTAGTGAAGATGTAGTGGTAATATTCAGTCATCATACCCATCGTCTGGGCCTGTAGGGGGGAGAGAGGGAGGGGGAGGAGGGGGAGGAGGAGAGGAAGAGAGAGACGAGACAATGAAGAAGGTCACTGTGTCACGCTGGGGTAATTTGCAATCAATATCCGCAGTCAAAACAAACAATAGCAGACAAACGACGAGCAATGGCAGAGGTCTTAATGAGTGTATTGACCATCACTGTGTGTCGTCGTCTTTGCCAAGTTCGTGCCGCTGTTTTTATTGCAAACATGTGACCCTTGGATAATAATAAGTAAAAGCAAGTTGTGATTCTACGGTGTGCCGGAGGGCTTTTTTCGACGCCACGCATTTGAAGGGTTTGCAATTGCTCTGATGACGTCCCTGGAGAAAAGGGGCCTTCAATCATAGAAGTGAGCAGTAACCCTATTGCACCATCCTCCCATCACGACCACCACTTGTGTCACTCAATCTACATTGAAATGTTCTGCGTTCCCATGGCGGCAGTATTTCCTGTTTAATTGTACCATCTGTTGTGAAGAATACCCAAGGTTATGCAAATAAGTTGCAGTGTGTTTTGGAAGTGGAAGTCTCTTCTCCATTCACCGCACCTACCGACTACAAAGAAAAATTCATGACATTATAAATGCTATGAAAAATATTTCTAACGAATTTTTGATATACATTTGAAGTCGGAAGATCACATACACCTTAGCCAAATACATTTAAACTCTGTTTTTCACAATTCCTGACATTTAATCCTAGTAAACATGCCCAGTCTTAGGTCAGTTAGGATCACCACTTTTATTTTAAGAATGTGAAATGTCAGAATAATGGTAGAGAGAATGATTAATTTCATTACATTCCCAGTGGGTCAGAAGTTTACATACACTCAATTAGTATTTGGTAGCATTGCCTTTAAATTGTTTAACTTGGGTCAAACGTTTCAGGTAGCCTTCCACAAGCTTCCCACAATATGTAGGGTGAATTTTGGCCCATTCCTCCTGACAGAACTGGTGTAACTGAGTCAGGTTTGTAGGCCTCCTTGTTCGCAAACGCTTTTTCAGTTCTGAAATTATAGGATTGAGGTCAGGGCTTTGTGATGGCCACTACAATACCTTGACTTTGTTGTCCTAAAGCTTGGAGTCATTGTCCATTTGGAAGACCCATTTGCGACCAAGCTTTAACTTCCTGACTGATGTCTTGAGATGTTGCTTCAATATGTCCACATAATTTGCAGTGCACCAGTCCCTCCTGCAGCAAATCACCCCCACAACCAACATGATGCTGCCACCCCCGTGCTTCACGGTTGGGATGGTGTTCTTCGGCTTGCATCCCCCTTTTTCCTCCAAACATAACGATGGTCATTATGGCCAAACAGTTCTATTTTTCTTTCATCGGACCAGAGGACATTTCTCCAAAAAGTAAGATCTTTGTCCCCATGTGCAGTTGAAAACCGAAGTCTGGCTTTTTTAATGGCGGTTTTGGAGCAGTGCCTTCTTCCTTGCTGAGCGGCCTTTCAGGTTATGTCGATATAGGACTGGTTTTACTGTGGATATAGATACATTTGTACCTGTTTCCTCCAGCATCTTCACAAGGTCCTTTGCTGTTGTTCTGGGATTGATTGGACACTTTTCGCACCAAAGTACGTTCATCTCTGGGTGACAGAACGCGTCTCCTTCCTGAGCGGTATGACGGCTGCGTGGTCCCATTATATTTGCGTACTATTGTTTGTACAGATGAACGTGGTACCTTCAGGCATTTGGAAATTGCTCCCAAGGATGAACTAGACTTGCGGAGGTGTACCATTTTTTTTCTGAGGTCTTGGCTGATTTCTTTGGATTTTCCCATGATGTTGTCACGTTCGGGTGTGTAGAGAGACCAAGGCGCAGCGTATCCATAGTTCGACATGATTTATTCAATTAACTGACGAACTATACAAAATAACAAATGATATATATAAAGACACACGTAACACGACACGAGACAATATACAACAATGAACCACGCCAACGGAGTGGAACACAGACATATAAGTAAGATCCCTAATTAGAGGTAATGCATAGCAGCTGCCTCTAATTAGGGATCCCACACACACACACCAGACAGAAATAGAAATGATAGATCTGCCAGACTCTGACCATAGAAATATAGAGAAGCAAAGCTTCTCTATGGCCAGAGCCTGACAGATGTAGAGCAAAGAGGCACTGAGTTTGAAGGTAGGCCTTGAAATACATCCACAGGTACACCTCCAATTGACTCAAATGATGTCAATTTGCCTATCGGAAGCTTCTAAAGCCATGACATCATTTTCTGGAATTTTCCAAGCAGTTGAAAGGCACAGTCAACTTAGTGTATGTAAACTTCTGACCCACTGGAATTGTGATATAGTGAATTATAAGTGAAATAATCTGTCTGTAAACAATTGTTGGAAGAATTACTTGTGTCATGCACAAAGTAGATGTCCTAACCGACTTGCCAAAGCTATAGTCTGTTAACATGAAATCTGTAGAGTGGTTGAAAAATGAGTTTTAATGATTTCAACCTAAGTGTATGTAAACTTCTGACTTCAACTGTAGGAGATCCTATATAACATATGTGGCAATCTTTATACTCCCAGCCATTTAATGAAAATAAATTTGGGCGCTATACTTTCCATAGGCTGCACTTTCAAAGTCACATTAAGATGTGTGTGTTTTCGGTCCCTCTCCTGACTCCACTACATCCTCATCAACCTCATTTCATTGGCCTCCATCTGTCCCTCTCTCCCCCCGGTGGCCGAGCCACTTAAAGAAACGTGACAAAAAGTGCTACCAGGATGGAACCGTCGCTAAAGGGGTCAGCGCTTTTTAAGAGACACCTGGGATATAGCTCTGGGAGAGGTCCAGACAGAAGGTCCAGTACTGCCATGTTTTCCATTAATTTTCTCTATGAACTGACGAGGGGAGGTTGTTTTTAGGTGAGAACACCAGACAGGCTGCAGAGTGCAGACGTACAGAGAGAAAGCAGAGCCTTGTGGGGAGGCCAAGTTCTAACGTAGGGTACTGCAGAAGTCTTGGAGTAGTGTTATACATGTCTATTTTTAAAGAGGGTTTATAAATACAAGATACATTATCCTAACAAGAGTTGCTGAATATCTCTTCGTCCTCAGAAGTGTCATATCTAACAGAAGGGGTAATGATGCATAAGGCCAGCAATCTGTTGAGTGTATTATTGTGTCATCAACAAATTCTTTGCAACATCAAACGTAAACTGAACTACTTATGTCAAAACGCATTTGGATTACATTCTTCAAAAGTCATTCTTTGCCTCAAGAAGACATGTCTCCTCACCACATAAGTGATAAATCTGTGATGGTCTATATTCTGCAGTTCATCGGTCTGATATGCATCTGTCGCCACTGTATGCACATTACAGTGGAAGATACATGAGCCAAATTTGGCCATTTTCATCAGAAACCACAGTATGTGTGTGAGTTAAAACATCAAATAACAGCATTTAATCTGTAGTGTAAAAGGCACTAAATATCATGGCAACCAAAATAAGAACAGCAAAACACATAATATTGGCTTTGAAAAAATGATTTACATAGCTCAGTTTTGACACTGCAGCAATATCGTCATCCATGAAGCTTCAGATTGGCTCTAAGCAGAACTATTACCACTTTATAATTAGACCAATTCCAGAATGTATGTCAACGCAGAATATGAATTTGATATTGTCTATAGCTTTCGATCAGTTACATTTTGTCAGCTCTAGACAGTGCCAGTGAGGCTCCCACCTGTTTAAGGATCTGTGCCGCCATTTCGTGGCTGCAGTCGAAGATGATACGAAACTCCCGTCCTCTCTTCATCTCCTTGAGGAGAGGCCTGGTGTCCTCTCCGTCAAGAGGGAGCTGGCGAATCTTTAGCCTGATGTTATACCTGGAGGGGGCCATTATCAGTTCCTGTAGTCTAATAAGACCTTTAGGAAACAAACATCAGAAAGCTAACAGCCACGCATCATTCATCTGTCAACACACACATATCAAGAACGATTAAAATGTATATTTAGTTGTTTGGTGGTTGATGTTACACATATCACATTTACAAGACAAAAGTATCACAATTCAAAAGTATATACTGTAGAGTATAACAAACACTGGGTTTCCGGAAATCTTTGTATCACTTAAGCTGATCTTAGTACTACGAAGCTTTCAGGAAACTCACCCCCCACCCCATTGGTTAGAAAACGTCATACTCCCACCTGTACTGTCATCGTATACGACCGTGGCTGTTTTCCACTTGAGGAACTGCACCAAATCCAAGATGCCGTAGCTGAGAGAAGAGTAATCCGGGTACAGGTTGGCGTAAAACGTGTCCCTGTTGTCCATAGGGTGATGTTTCCATCGCACCTGGATATGTGGCACTTCCAAAGCATTGCAGATGGACTGGACGGCGTTTGAGGACGAGCTATGTGACGGCCCAAATATTGCCACTACACCTAAAGACAGTTGGTCACAGGCTAGAATGGCAAGAACAAAGAGAGAGAGAGAGTTAACTCTAGGAAAGACAGCATCTCACATGTAATGACGTTCAACAAGTGAGCTGAATAATGTGTTTGGTGAATTATCAAAACAAATCTATATGGATAATGGTTTTGTCACCACAAAGCAAAATGGTTGTAGATTTATATGTCTACTAGAATAAACCCTGGATTCAGAGTGCAGGTAATAAACAAACGTCAAAATTCCACTATGAAAAATCAGCCAAGTAGATATTAATGCACTATGAGTTCGACTAATGAAACCCCTTGCCAGAAAGACTTGCAATAAACCTTTAGATTGCTTTGTTATGGTCTGCTGTCATCCAATGGCCTTGATTCCATCCATTCAACAGTGTGGCCATTGGCTACAATCCCTGGACAAACAAAGTGCATGTCACTCACCTTTTCTCGACGCTTCAAAACTGTCGTAGATATTAATCCTCTGTATGTCGTACGTTAACGTTGTGTTGGGCAGTAGAGTCCTGTTTCTGTTGATGTTGTTCACTGCAAATTTAAAGGCCAGCTCCTCTGGGCTGACGAGTGGCACCGGTCCCTCTGTTTGTTCGAAAATCCCCCCTGAGAAAAAAAGAGACAGTCACATTAGCTCAAGGCCAACTGGTCTGGAACACAGTTGTCTGAAACTACCGCCAACATTCTTAAGGGGTTTTGCACTAAACACTGGCAGTGGACTGGATTGTGTACATTAGAGCCGACATTAGATTTGCTCTGTAAACAGAGAGAGAGCCCCACTCCATTTCAGGGAATGCTGTGAATACCAACAGCAGCTTTGAAGTCTGCTGCAGTAATGGAAGCGAGTGGAAAGGAGAAAATGGCTCCATCAGAACAGGAGCTCAGCTTCTTCTTTGCTCCAATAGGGTGTCCTTTGAGTTCACATTAAAACACAGGTGGACTTGGAGTAGGTACTACACAACTCAGATAGAACATATTTAAATAAATCACTATTACTATCACTAAATTGAGCATGTTGTATTTAGGGCCCTTGGTGTTATAGAAATGCCGTATTGTATAAGTTAGATATGAGGAGCATAACAAGTTTCCATGTTTAAAAAATAACTCTTAACTAAATATGATCAGCTTTTTCTTGTTTTTCATGTAAAAACACCAATTTGTCTCCCATAGTCTTTCAGAAAGTAGACTGGACCAAGTTTTTCTCTAGGATTTTGCCTTTGCTTAGATCTACTTCATTTTTTTTTTTATGATGCAGCCACCACCATGCTTGAAAATATGAAGGGTGGTACTCAGTGATGTGCTGTGTTGGATTTACCCAAAACATAACGCTTTGAATTCCGGACAAAGTTCAATTCTATTGCAAACAGGATGCATGTTTTGTAATATTTTTATTCTGTACAGTCTTCCTTCTTTTCACTCTGTCATTTAGGTTAGTATTGTGGAGTAACTACAATGTTGTTGATCCATCCTCAGTTTTCTCCTATCACTGCCATTCAACTATGTAACTGTTTTAAAATCACCATTGGCTTCATGGTGAAATCCCTGAGCGGTTTCCTTCCTCTTCGGCAACTGAGTTAGGCAGGACGCCTGTATCTTTGTAGTGACTGGGTGTATTGATCCACCATCTAAAGTGTAATTAATAACTTCACCATGATCAAAGGGATATTCAATGTATTTTTTTGTTTTGTTACCCATCTACCAATAGGTGCCCTTGTCTTTGTGGTTGAATTTGTGCTTGAAATGTACTGTTACATTTACAGATAATTGTGTGTGGTACAGAGATGGGGTAGTAATTTAAAAATCATGTTAAACATTATTATTGCACACAGTGAGTCCATGCCAGGTATTATTAAGTACACTTTTACTCCTGAACTTACTCAAGGGGGTGTGAATACATTCTGAAGGCACTGTATTTGCAGTGTAAACGGAACAAGCTAAGCCCATTAATCTACTACAGTGTCCATATTAGGACAGCCTCAGAGTCACGTAACTTTGAGGCTGTCTTCATGGACACCCATAAACTATTTATGACTCTGAAACCCACTTTGATTCCATCGGCATGGATGTGATTACTACATTAAGTAATTGCTGGAGAATATACTAATTTGACTGTTAAGAGGATAACATGCGCATTGCTCGGAAGCACTTTAATACATTTAATAAAATAGGGAGACTTGTTCCTTGGGAAGAAATGTGGGGATAATTTGCATCATCCTTTTTTCACAATCCTGCCATGAGCACAATGCCTAGGCTTAACGTGTTAGGGATTTCCAGACACATCAAATAATGAGGAATAAGCAGCTCAGTTTTGATACCACAATACCCACACTAATAAACAAAGGGGCATGTTATTATTGAACGATAGTTACACAGAAAATAAGCACTCCCGGATAGGCAATGTAATGCATTTTATGACTGAGGGTAAACACTAATTGAGATGCAACTTTAGATTTGGGATTTGTTCTTGTGAACCTCAGTCAATGGGCTTCAGATGTTTTTATTCTTAGGCCCTTAATTAATCTCTTGGGTTTTGTAGCCTGGTGCAAAATAACAGGCACTTAATTGCAGCTCCCTAGTTTCATAATTTGGCTCTCGTGAACATTTTGGGAAATCAGCTGCATTTAAAAGCTACAATAGTTCACTCTAAATAAAACAAATTAACAGCTGTGTGTGAGAAAAAGCACAAGCCCAAACTATGACCTTATAAAGAAAAGCTTGACATTACATAACCTTGCGTAATGTAAGCCTATAGTATGTGTCCTTCTTGAGGCTTATGTGTGCCTAATTGTGTAATACTTCGAAATTGAGTAAAACAAAGCACTAGACACAAGGTCAGATCCTAAAAAAAAACACATTTCACACTGCAACAATGCATCAATTATAGCAAACACAGGTCCATTCTATTGTATTGTGCAACTGACTTGTATCGTGCTGTATTTGAACTGTGCATCCAGTTCTTGCCTCTTGTCAGTGCTGCTAAGCACTTTTCGTGTTATACGCTCTACAACAAAGCTTTCTTAGTGTCCAAAGAGCTTTCTCTGCCCTTAACCTTGTTCTGAACATCTCCAAAACAAAGGTCATGTGGTTTGGTAAGAAGAATGCCCCTCTCCCCACAGGTGTGATTACTACCTCTGAGGGTTTAGAGCTTGAGGTAGTCACCTCATACAAGTACTTGGGAGTATGGCTGGACGGTACACTGTCCTTCTCTCAGCACAAATCAAAGCTGCAGGCTAAGGTTAAATCTAGGCTTGGTTTCCTCTATCGTAATCGCTCCTCTTTCACCCCAGCTGCCAAACTAACCCTGATTCAGATGACCATCCTACCCATGCTAGATTACGGAGACGTAATTTATAGATCGGCAGGAAAGGGTGCTCTTGAGCGGCTAGATGTTCTTTACCATTCGGCCACCAGATTTGCCACCAATGCTCCTTATAGGACACATCACTGCACTCTATACTCCTCTGTAAACTGGTCATCTCTGTATATCTGTCGCAAGACCCACTGGTTGATGCTTATTTATAAAACCCTCTTATGCCTCACTCTCCCAAATCTGAGATACCTACTACAGCCCTCATCCTCCACATACAAACCTCGTTCTGCCAATCAGAAGCACGCACCCTGGGTGGCTCCTCTTTTCAGCGACAGGAACGAGCTGCAACACTCAAACTGGACAGTTTTATCTCAATCTCTTCATTCAAAGACTCAATCATGGACACTCTTCCTGACAGTTGTGGCTGCTTTGCGTGATTTCTTGTCATCTCTACCTTCTTGCCCTTTGTGCTGTTGTCTGTGCCCAATAATGTTTGTACCCTGTTGTGCTGCTACCATGTTGTGTTGCTACCATGTTGTTGTCATGTTGTGTTGCTACCATGATGTGTTGTCATGTGTTGCTGCCATGCTTTGTTGTTGTCTTAGGTCTCTCTTTATGTAGTGTCGTGTTGTCTGTCGTCGTGTTTTGTCATATATTTATTTTTGATTTGTTATTTTTAAATCCCAGCCCCCGTCCAGGCAGGAGGCCTTTTGCCTTTTGGTAGGCCGTCATTGTAAATAATAATTTGTTCTTAACTGACTTGCCTAGTTAAATAAAGATTAAATAAAATTAAAATTAAAATGAAGCAAACCTCTATGATACTGTCAATCTACATCTGTGCCATGAGTAGGTTGAAAAATTCCCTAGTTTTCACCAAATCCCGGTTGGGAGATTCCCGTAATCTGGAGGGAATAAGTAGTAAATCTAGACCCGTCCAACCAGGACTTCCCAGAATTTATTGACATTTCCCAGAAACCCTAGTCCTTAGGATTCCAACTGAGTATGTCTGAGCCTACCACACATTGTGCTTGTTCACATTCACCGTGCTGCCAGGCAGAACCATGCCAAGGCCTAAACAATGACAAAATATAATTATGCTCTTGGATAAAGGTACGGTAGCCCACAGAATTTCTGAGTGTAACTCCTTTGTACTTTGATATTCTCTGGTAGGATTCCCAATTAAACTGTGAATAGCTTCCCTGCTCCCTGGATCTTTGCGATACAATGAGAGAAAAGACACAAGCAAACAATGACCAACACAAAGCACCTGCAACACACAGTAGATCTGGAAAATAGAAAAGATTTTAGCTGTAATATGTAACACACACTAACACTCTCAATAGCCAGCTTTTGGGTATGGCATTTGGTGGCAGTGATGGGACCTGAGAAAAAGGTGCCACTCAAGTGCTGTTTAGAGAGCTGAGACTTTATGAGGCGTCAGGAAGCTTGCAATTCACTGAACACATTTTATGAATTTACCCACTGTCAGGTTTATGTTAAGAGAGGTCTCTGGAAACCTTTATGTTTACAGGTTTGGTGTCCAGAGACCTCTCTGGAAATGTCTATGTTCAGTTTGGGATTGGTCCCCAGTTAGATCAGCTGGGCCGCGTTGCCTCTAATTGGGGAGACTGTTTAAGTATTAGTTATTCCCACCTGTGTTTGTGGGTTTTTGTGTGTGTTCCTTTTTGTTTTCACGCCTGTTCATGGTCGAGCGACATTCCTTTTATTTAACGGTATTTAAAATACGACACAAAAACAAAGGCGAGGTGGCGACCGTGACCTGGCGTGAATAATACAAAGAATATACACACACAAGAATCCACACCCAGGTGACACACAGTGGAACTTAGATGTGGAAATAGAATCCCCAATAAGAGACAACACAAGACAGCTGCCTCTAATTGGGGATCAACCAAAACCCAACACCCACCCTGTGGATGTCAGGACCTGACTGTGGCCATCCCTCTCCCCCTAGAGGGAGTCAGAGACCTGGCCTCAGTCAGGACCTTACACATGGTCCCTGTCTCTCCTTTTGATATTTTTGTGTTTTCTTATTAATAAAAGGAATGTTATCGCACCACAGCTCTGTGCCTCGGGTCCTGTCTCATTTAACTTTCTAATCCAAAATGAGAGTTCATTTTTAAATTGATTGTACAGTCGCTATTCTGTTTTTGTCAGCCGTACCCATTCATCATCCAAATGCAAGCACTCAATCTTCAGTGATGTTTCATTGGTTTAAAGATGCATCAGCTTCACACATACAGTACTGAATGCATTAAAACAAATGATGTACGGTTGTATGGCTGAAACATGACATGAAATGTATCCTTAGCTTCACACATACAGTACTGAATGCCATACCATAACAAACAAATGTTCCTGCTCACATCTATCCATCTGTTGGAATTACAGAGTTGTTCTACATTTGTAAAATAATCTGCACAAGTTGTCGGTGTAACTGACGTTATAGCAAACCCTTGTTAAGACCATGTTACCCAACTGAGCTAAAGTCTAGGCGTTAGCTCTGGGATCTATATAACACAAGTCTTCAGATCCCAACCAAGATTACTCATCACACAACTTGATTTCCCCAAACCACTTCCACAAATTGTGGAAATCCATATAATTGATTAGTCCTGAAACAATTACTTGACCATGTGATACCAGTTGACTACAGTTGAGGCACACAGACACAGTTCTGATTACATTACTCTTAGTGAAGTGGAAGACTTTCATTATTACATCTGTCATGAAATGGATACTGAAAGGAGTACAGAAATCAATATGGTTCCTACCTAGATGACAACGATACACCACTACCAGGAATAAATGGAAAGCCGTTTGTCTTTGTATGGAACGTCCATAAAGGGACTGATGTGTCTGTCTCCTGTTGAAAAGTTCCCCTAATATCCTGTTCACTCATGAGATTAAATCTTCACTTCTCACTGTCTTCCCTGTCTGCTCCCTGATTCTGCAACAGCACTCAAAATTTGAATGCCTTTGTAACAGTTTACAAAGCATCTTATATTATCATATAAATTGAATTTGGCCCAATATAATGTTTAAGTCTATAATGAGAAAAGGGGTTTTAATTAAGACATTCTTACTTTTTTTTTGTCGTCTATATTGAATATGCATCTAACTCTATCAAAGCTGAGAGACATCCTTATTTATTAGATACGATTAGGCTCTGGCCATAGAGAGGCCTATTTGCTTCTCTATGTAGCTATGGTCAGAGTCTGACATTGTCCTTATTTTCTGTTTCTGTGTGGGTTTTGGGTTGGATCCCTAATTAGAGGCAGCTGCACCGCATTGTCTCTAATTAGGGATCCTACATATGTTAGTCTGTCCTTCACTCTGGTGTGGGTCGTTGTCACGGTGACAGTAAGTGTACGCCTGTTGTTACGTCCGTTCATTATTCCTGTTTGATTTTGTACGTTTGACGTTTGTTCGATCGTGTTCTGTTTTTGTGTAGTTCGTTCATTTGGCGTTTAATTACTTAGTATAATAAAACACAATGTCGAACTACTATCCCTGCGCTGCGTCTTGGTCATTCCCACACCGTGACACATAGGTGCAGTAAAATGTGTTTTATTTTACAGGGTCAGACATAGTAGTACGGAGTACCTGGAGAAAATTCGAGTTAAGTGCCTCGCTCAACGGCACATCGACAGATTTTTCACATTGTCGCCTGTGGTATTTGAAGTAGCGACTTTTAGGTTACTGGCCCATCATTCTAACTGATAGTAATACTTTTGCAACCTTATAATGTTGTGATATCTCCTTTGTCAGAGGCCTGTCAGGTAACAACACATTTGTAAAATCTAATTTTATGCTCAAGCGGTTCTGCTTCTTCTCCTTCTCGTCTCCTCCTTTCTCGCCACCCTCTCTCACTTTCTCCCTCCCTTTTTTTTCCCAGCTTAGCGTGGCTGTGTTTTGATCTCATTATCGTTCTCAAACATCCACACCGGATAATCTGTCAGGGGCAGGAGCCTGCACTTGGCTTCGCATAGGGTACCTCAGTCCTAATTATGAGGGTGAGGTGCGTGCTCTCAGTAGGAACCGGACTGAAGAAAATTTTAAAGGCCCAGTGCAGTCAAAAACGTGATTTTCCTGTGTTTTATATATATTTCCACACTATGAGGTTGGAATAATACTGTAAAATTGTGAAAATTATGATAAATACATTTAAGTGGAAGAGCTGTTTGAAAAGACCGCCTGAAATTTCAGCCAGTTTTGGTTGGATGGAGATTTGGCCTGCCTGGTGACATCACAATGTGGTAAATTAATTAATAGACTAATAAAAAAGAGGGATCCAAACCTTCCTGCCAATAACAGCAAACGTTCTGTTTTCCCCTTCCCACTCAGACCACTCACAGATAGTTCTCGGAAAATTATTGCTTGAGAAATTGCCTTTTGCTAATAAGCTACTTCTGTTTCTTTTTGACAATTTTAATTGAAAACAACCACAGTAAGGTACTGACTTATTTGATATTGAGATAAAATGGCTGCGTTGGACCTTTAAGAGATTGAAACAGGTAGGTACTTTCTTAACTTGTCCATCAAGAAATGTCCAAACGTTTTGTCGTAATGAATATGACCCTAGGTTTTTTACAAAGACAAGGAGATAGCTCCTTTAGCACATTTCACTAGGAAGTGTTAGCTGACAGCTGACAGTAAATGTGACTCGTTTTAGGAAACTAGGCATATGTTGTGCGTCACTACTTCACAGGACAGGCATTTCAACGTAAACATAATTTTATTTCATCAAAATGCTACTGGAACATGTGAACTTTCATGTGCCTTAATAACAAACATGTATGCCATCTGTAAATATGAATATAATTGTTAAATTACGAGCCTAGTTGGCTAAAAAGACAGGAACCTTCCCGCTTGCCATGATTGGCTGAGAAAATGGATTGGGCTGGAAATGCAGAGAGATGGATTGATTTGTCATGTAGCATGCTTCTGTCTATAACATGACCTGCTCAGTATGTGTAGGTAACCCTTTCTAACGCTGCTTTTTTTTTTTAAATATCACGAAGAACTGCAAAAGGGTTTCTAATGCTCTCCACTTTCTGGAAGACTGAGTTTTGAGATCAGTGGAATGCCGGTGGAAGCAGAGCTAAGGATATTGAGAAAATTCTGGCGTTAAGTTACAAATATGCGAAGGGAGTCGAAAAAAGAACACACAGAAGGCTGTTGTATAAAACCTGTCTCAGGATTACATCTTCAAACCAAGGGCAACCATGGCATCTGTGACAGAGAGGGAGAAGCGTTCATCAATGTATACGTGTAAGAGCCTAGCTAGCTACATTTTCAGATATTATAAGTTTCAAATTTTGTTTGAAGTTAAAGCGTACTGTTAGCTAGCTAACGTTAGCTGACTGGCTCGCTAGATAACATTACGTGTATGATCTGTGTAGTAATAGAATTTGTATCTCAGAGCCATTTGCATTGCTAGTTATAGTTTAATGTTAGCTAGCTAGTTGGTTAGCTTTAGCAACCTGCAGATTCATGCAGGGTAGCAACGTTATGAGTTGGGATTATGGTCCATTGTTTAGCTAGCTAGCTAGCTAGCTAGCTACTTGTCTAAACAAAAGACTCCACTATGCAAGTAACCATTTCCCTGTACCGTTTACACCTTCAATATGCATGTGACAAATAAACCTTGAATTTATTTGATATAGTGTGTGTTTACCAGAAACGGTAATTGAACAACATGACCTGCACCAAAGTCAAACTAGGATATAACGTTATGATAGATAGATACTTTATTGATCCCCGAGGGGGAAATTTCTTTGTCAAGCAGCTACAACTACAAAACACAGGGCAGGTGCAAAATGCCATAACGAAAGTACACAAAAGACAGATACACGGTACATGATACATAGAGCGGCAGTATGAAAAAGTATTTAAAAAAAAAAAGCTATAAAAAGACATTGCATAGTATGGGTGGTTGGCTGAATATGTACACTATACATTGGTGGATGTTGGATGGTTAACTATACTATACAGGTCGATGGCAGAGAAATACTTCAGTAGCTAAAAATGCATATTATATGAGCGAGGGTAATAATAGTTTACTTAATAGACAGACTGGCTAAATGAACAGGTAAGTGAATATTTTGCATGGTTAAATTAGCTGTACAGGTAAATATACAGTTATATTTACAGATAAGTGAATACTTGCATGGTTACACAAACTGTACAGGTAAATAACAGGAAGAGATACTTAAATAGCTAAATGTGTGTATGATATAATTTGGGGTAATAATAGTAATTCCCATAAAATACAGTCCTTAGTGCGCAGGGTTTAATTACAGACAACTGCACGTATTGCACATTCGTTATATTAAAAGCAATGAGAAAAGGTGCAACTGACAGGATACTAATATGCATTCCTGAGTGAATGCCTACGTAAGTTAGGTCCAGGGATTACTAGCAATATTGCATGTGATATGATATAACAACTGTACATGAGTATGTATATACAGACCTGCATGAATAAATAGGTCCTGAGTGAATGAGTGATGACGGACCAGAGTTACTCACAGATGGATGCATAATTGTTAAACTAGGTCCTAGCACCCCAACAGTTCCAGATCTATGTTGCCGACGGCACGGCACCCCGGTGAGGCATTATATAGTCTAATAGCCGCCGGCAGGAAGGACCTCCTGTAGCGCTCTGGCACACCGTGGTGGATCAGTCTGTGACTGAAGGTGCTCCTCTGCGTCATAACCATGGCGTGCAGAGGGTGGGTGACGTTGTCCATGATGGCCAGCAGTTTGGCCAGGATCCGTCTCTCCGCCACCTCCTCTAGTAGTGTCAAGGCTCATCCCCAGGACAGAGCTAGCCTTCCTGATCAGCTTATTTACCCGAGAAGCATCACCGGCTTTAATGTTTGCTCCCCAGCACACCACCACCACAGACTGGTAGAAGGTATGAAGTAGTTTACTGCACACGTTGAAGGACCTGAGCCTCCTCAGAAAGTAGAGTCGGCTCTGGCCCTTTTTGTACAGGGCCCCGGTGATACCAGCCCATTCCAGCCTGTTGTCCATATGGACTCCCAGGAACTTGTATGACCATTTCAACATCCATCCCCTGTATAGGGACTGCAGTCAGTTGGGCCTTGGTTCTCCTGAAGTCCACCACCATCTCCTTTGTTTTGCTGATGCTGAAGGTGGTTCTTCTCACATCACAATACAAAGTCACTGATTGTGCTCCTGTACTCCTCCTCCTGCCCACCCCTGATGCACAATTGCGGAGTCATCCGAGAACTTCTGTAGGTGGCATGTTTCAGAGTTATATCTGAAGTCCGAGGTGTAGAGGGTGAACAGGAAGGGGGACAGGACCGTTCCCTGGGGGGCCCCTGTGTTGCTAACTGCCCGTTCTGACAAACAGCTCTGTAGTCGCACAAATTGTGGCCTACCGGTCAGGTAGTCCGTGACCCAGGAGACTAAGGGTGCTTCCACTTTCATCCTCCTCATCTTCTCACCCAGTAGCAGGGGCTGAATGGTATTGAAGGCACTGGAGAAGTCAAAAAACATAACCCTCACAGTGCAACCTGTGTTGTCCAGGTGAGAGTAGGCCCTCTGCAGAAGGTAGATGATTGCATCATCCACCCCGATGTTGCGCTGGTATGCAAACTGCAGGGGGTCCAGTGATGTACACACCAGGGGTCTGAGGTGAGCGAGGACTAACCTTTCCAGGGTCTTCATGATGTGGGATGTTAGCGCTACAGGTCTGAAGTCATTCAGGACAGTGGGGTGTGCCTTCTTGGGCACTGGGACGAGGCAGGATGTTTTCCACAGCACAGGGACCCTTTCTAGGCTCAGGCTAAGGTTGAAGCGACGCTGAAGTATTCCACACAGTTGGTCAGCACAGACCCTAAGCACCCTTGGGCTGATGCCATCAGGGCCCGCCGCTTTCCACTGATGTAGTCTCTCCAGCTCTCTCTTCACTTGGTTGATGGTGAAAGCCAGCCCCGGTGGGGAGGTGGGGGGAAGGGGGGTGTTGAGGATCAGTCCAGGGGGAGCAGCAGTGGAGGAGGGGTCACTGATTGTCTCAGCAGACGTGTTGTGAGCAAAGTGGGGGTGGGACAGCCGTGAGGGTGTGTGGTCTGGGGAGCTGGAAGGGAGGTGGACAGGGCCAGTATCAAACCTGTTAAAAAATTGGTTCAGCTCATTGGCTCTGTCCTGGGTCCCCTCCGTCTGCTCACTGTTTGACTTTTTGAAGCCAGTGATATTTCTCATACCCTTCCACACCTCTCTCAACTGGTTCTGCCTCAGCTTGTCCTCCATCTTCTCCTTATACCCTCTCTTCCCCTCAGCAATCCGCAACCTCAGCTCCCTCTGGACGCATTTCAATTTGTCCTTGTCCCTCTCCTTGAAGGCCCTCTTCTTCTCATTCAGCAGGGCCTTCAGGTCACTGGTGACCCAGGGTTTATTGTTTGGGAAATAGCGTACCTTCCTGGTGGGTACAGTGTTGTCTACACAAAAATTAATATAGTCTGTTTTGCAGTCAGTAAGTCCATCGATGTCCTCCCCGTGAGCCTCACAGAGCACATCCCAGTCTGTTGTTTCAAAGCAGTCCTGTAGGGCCTCATTCGCCATCTCCTAATGGTCCTGGTGGTCGCAGGCTGCTGTTGGACCATAGGCCTGTAGAGTGGAGTGAGGTGGACAAGGTAGTGATCCGATCTACCGAGGGGAGGGAGTGCATTGGAGTTGTATGCATCCTTCACATTAGCATATAACAAGTCCAGAGTTATTATTCCTGGTTGGGCACTTCACAAACTGTTTGAACGTGGGCAGCGTTGAAGAGAGAGATGCATGGTTATGCATGTTATCGTTCAGTCAAGTCTCCGTGAAAAACATTAAGCTCGTTTCCCGATAATCCCTTTGTCCACGGACAAGAGCCTCGAGCTCGTCCATTTTTTTATGTAGTGACCTCACGTTGCCCAAATCCTCCGCTTCGCCTTACACTTCACTCCCGCCCTGCGTCCACGGCGTCGCCTTGCCAACAAGACAGTGTCCAAGTTCAAAGATTATTAGATCTAATTCTCCGGTAGAATGTCATGCTTTTATTTTGTCACACTCAAAACGGTAATCTATTTTCTGTAATTAGCTCGCCATTAAGTTATAAATAACTATCTTATTGTGAGTTTATTTTCCTGTAATAATGACTACAAATTAGCTAAAGTTAAGACGCTGTCAGCTATATGATATGGTCATTAATTGAACTGGCTAGCCAGCTAACATTAGCTACATTAGCTAGCTAACAAGATAGAAACTAACCAAAACATTGTTTAGAAAGTTGCTTTTAGTTGCCGGGTTTGCTAGATGAACATACAGTGCATTCAGAAAGTATTCAGACGCCTTGACTTTTTCCACATTATGTTACGTTACAGCCTTAATATAACATGGATTAAATCATTTTTTTCAATCTACACACAATACCCTATAATGACAAAAGCAAAAACATTTAAATTTTTTTGCAAATATATAAAACAATAAAATAATGGACATACCACATTAACATAAGCATTCAGACCCTTTACTCATTACTTTGTTGAAGCACCTTTGGCAGCGATTACATCCTCAAGTCTTCTTGGGTATGACACTACAGTATAAGCTTGGCACACCTGTATTTGTGGAGTTTCTACCATTCATTTCTGCAGATCCTCTCAAGCTCTGTCAGGGTGAAAGTGGACAATCGCTGCACAGCTACTTTCAGGTCTCTCCAGAGATGTTCGATCAGGTTCAAGTCCGGGCTCTGGCTGGAACACTCAAGGACATTCAGAGACTTGTCCCCAAGCCACTCCTGCATTGTCTTGGCTGTGTGTTTAGGGTCGTTGTCTTAATGGATGGTGAACCTTCGCCCCAGTCTGAGGTCCTGAGTGTTCTGGAGCAGGTTTTCATCAAGGATCTCTCTGTACGTTTCTCCATTCAACTTTCATCTCCGTTCATCTCCAGTCCCTGCTGCTGAAAAACATCCCCACAGCATGATGCTGCCACCACCATGCTTCAACGTAGGGATGGTGCCAGGTTTCCTACAGGTGTGATGCTTGGCATTCAGGCGAAAGAGTTTCATCTTGGCTTCATCAGATCAGAGAATCCTGTTTCTCATGGTCTGAAAGTCCTTTAGATGCCTTTAAGCAACTCCAAGCGGGCTGTCATGTGCCTTTTACTGAGGAGTGGCTTCTGTCTGGCCACTCTCCATAAAGGCCTGATTGGTGGAGTGCTGCAGAGATTGATCTCTTTCTGGAAGGTACTCCCACCTCCACAGAGGAACTCTGGAGCTCTGTCAAAGTGACCACCGGGTTCTTAGTAACCTCCCTGACCAAGGCCCTTCTCCCCCGATTGCTCAGTTTGGCCGGGCGGCCAGCTCTAGGAAGAGTCTTGGTGGTTCCAAACTTCTTTCATTTAAGAATGATGGAGGCCACTGTGTTCTTGGGGAACTTCAATGCTGCAGAAATGTTTTGGTACCCTTCCCCAGATCTGTGCCTCGACACTATCTGGTCTCGGAGCTCTACAGACAATTCCTTCGACCTCATGGCTTGGTTTTTGCTCTGACATGTACTGTCAACTGTGTGACCTTATATAGACAGGTGTGTGCCTTTCAAATCATGTCCAATCAATTGAATTCACCACAGGTGGACTCCAATCAAATTGTAGAAATATCTTAAAGATTATCAATGGGAACAGGATGTAGCTGAGCTGAATTTAGAGTCTCATAGCAAAGGGTCTGAATACTTATGTAAATAAGCTATTTCTGTTTTAATCAATTTGCAAACATTTAAAAAAAACATGTTTTCGCTTCGTCATTATGGGGTATTGTTTGTAGATTGGTGAGATGTTTTATATTGTTTAATCCATTTTAGAATAAGGCTGTAATGTAATAAAATGTGGAAAAAGTCAATGGGTCTGAATACTTTTTGAATGCACTGTAGATACACTATAACACTGATGGAGTGCTGCATCAGAAGGAGAGTGATGGAGTGCTGCATCAGATGACCTGGCCTCCACAATACCCCGACCTCAACCAAATTGAGATGGTCGATAGTCGGAACGCAGAGTAATTGGAAAAGCATTCCAGGAGAAGCTGGTTGAGAGAATACCAAGAGTGTGCCAAGAAAGCTGTCATCAAGGCAAAGGGTGGCTATTTTAAGAATCTCAAATATAAAATATATGTTGATTTGTTTAATACTTTTTTGGTTACTAAAAGATTCCATATATGTTATTTTATAGTTTTGATGTCTTCACTATTATTCTACAATGTAGAAAATAGTACAAATAAAGAAAAACCCTTGGTAACCTAGTGGTCATAGTGTTGGGCAGGTACCTGAAAGGTTGCTGGATCGAATCCCCTGTCGATATGTCCTTGAGCAAGGCACTTAACCCTAATTTGCTCCAGAGGTGCCGTACATCAGCCCAAGGGTGCTTAGGGTCTGTGCTGACCAACTGTGTGGAATACTCCAGCAACCCTTCAACCTTAGCCTGAGCCTGGAAAGGGTCCCTATGCTGTGGAAAACATCCTGCCTGGTCCCAGTGCCCAATAAGGCGCACCCCACTGTCCTGAATGACTTCAGACCTGTAGTTCTAACATCCCACATCATGAAGACCCTGAAAAGGTTAGTCCTCGCTCACCTCAAACCCCTGGTGTGTACATCACTGGACCCCCTGCAGTTCACATATCAGCGCAACATCCGCAACATAGACTATTTAATGCCTCACCGGGGTGCCGTGCCGTCGGCAACATAGACCTGGAACTGTTGGGGTGTTAGGACCTAGTTTAACAATTATGCATCCATCCGTGAGTAACTCTTGTCCGTAATCACTCATTCACTCAGGACTTATTTATTCATTCAGGTCTGTATCTACATATTGATGTACAGTTGTTATATCATATCACGTGCAATATTGTAAGTAATTCTTGGACTGAACTTACGTAGTTATTCACTCAGGAATGCATATTAGTATCCTGTCAGTTGTATCTTTTTTCATTGCTTTAAGTATATCGAATGTGCAATACGTGCATTTATCTGTAATTAAACCCTGCACTAAGGACTGTATTTTAAGGGAATTACTAATATCACCATAAATTATATCATACACACATTTTGCTATTTAAGTATCTCTTCCTGTCATTTACCTGTACAGTTAATGTAACCATGAAAATATTTACTTACCTGTCAATTAAACTGTATATTTACCTGTAAAGTTAATTTAACCATGCAAAATGTTCAACTACTGTATAGACTGTATATTAAGTAAACTATTATTACCCTCACTTATATCATACACACTTTTAGCTATTTAAGTATTTCTCTGCCATCAACCTGCATAGTATTGTTAACCATGCAAATATTCCTTATTTATCTATAACAACTTGCAATATATATATTTTTTTTAATCACCTAACACTATAGTGTACATATTCAGCCATTCACCCATACTATGCAATGTCTTTTTATAGCTTTTTACACTCTTTTGTGTATTTTCGTAGCTGCTTGACAAATACATTTCCCCTCTGGGATTAATAGAGTATCTATCTATCTATCTATCTATCTATCTATCTATCTATCTATCTATCTATCTATCTATCTATCTATCTATCTATCTATCTATCTATCTATCTATCTATCTATCTATCTATCTATCTATCTATCTATCTATCTATCTACTATGGCCGTCATTGTCAATAAGAATTGGTTCTTAACTGATTGACTTAAATAAAGGTTACATTTATTTATTACATGTATTTTATATAACCTTTATTTAACTAGGCAAGTCAGTTAAAAACAAATTCTTATTTACAATGATGGCCATGATAGATAGATAGATAGATAGATAGATAGATAGATAGATAGATAGATAGATAGATAGATAGATAGATAGATAGATAGATAGATAGATAGATAGATAGATAGATAGATAGATAGATAGATAGATAGATAGATAGATAGATAGATAGATAGATAGATAGATAGATAGATAGACATACTTACACACCGGCCAAACTCGGACTGAATGAGTAGGTGTTCTAAAACTTTTGACCGGTTGTATGTGTTTAGATTTTTTTGTAAATTTATTGAAAATGAAAGAGAGAAATATCTAATTTACATACTGTAAGTATTCACACCTCTGAGTCAGTACTTTATAGAATCAGTTTTGACAGTGATTACAGCTGTTAGTCTTTCTTGGTAAGTCTCTAAGAGCTTTCCACACCTGGATTTTGCTACATTTGGCCCAAACATAACATTTTGGATTCAGGACAAAAAGTTAATCGCTTTGCCACTTTCTTTTTGTTGTATTACTTTAGTGCCTTGTTGCAAACAGGAAGCATGTTTTGGAATATCCGTTTTCTGTACAGGCTTCCTTCTTTTCACTCTGAAGTAACTACAATGTTGTTGATCCATCCTCAGTTTTTTCCCATCACAGCCATTAAACTCTTTAACTGTTTTAAACTCACCATTGGCCTCATGGTGACATCCCTGAGCGTTTTTTTGCCATCTACCATTAGACATTTGTGGTTGAATCTGTTTGAAATTCACTGCTCGAATGAAGGACCTTACAGGTAATTGTATGTGTGGGGTACAGAGATGAGGTAGTCATTCAAAAATCAAGTTAAACAATATTATTGCACACAGAGAGAGTCCATGCAACTTATCATGTGACTAGTTAAGCACATTTTTACTCCTGAACATTATTTAGGCTTGCCATAACAAAGACATTTCAGCTACTCATTTTTTATTAATTTGTAAAAATAATTATTTCACTTTGACATTACAGGGTATTGTGTATAGACCCAGTGACAATTATATATATATTTTTTAACACATTCTCAATTCAGGCTGTAACACAACACAATTTGGAAAAAGTCAAGGGGTATGAATATTTTCTGTATATACGTTGAGTTGAAGTCGGAAGTTTACATACACCTTAACCAATACATTTAAACTCGGTTTTTCACATTTCCTGACATTTAATCCTAGTAAAAATTCCCTGTTTTAGGTCAGTTAGGATCACCACTTTATTTTAAGAATGTGAAACGTCAGAATAATAGCAGAGAGAATTATTTATTTCAGATGTTATTTCTTTCATCACATTCCCAGTGGGTCAGAAGTTTACATACACTCAATTAGTATTTGGTAGCGTTGCCTTTAAATACTTAAACTAGGGTCAAACGTTTCGGGTAGCCTTCCACAAGCTTCCCACAATAAGTTGGGTGAATTTTGGCGCATTCTTCCTGACAGAACTGGTGTAACTGAGTCAGGTTTATAGGGTTGAGGTCAGGGCTTTGTGATGGCCACTCCAATACTTTGACTTTGTTGTCCTTAAGCCATTTTGCCACAACTTTGGAAGTATGCTTGGGGTCATTGTCCATTTGGAAGACCCATTTGCGACCAAGCTTGAACTTCCTGGCTGATGTATTGAAATGTTGCTTCAATATATCGACATAATTTTCCTTCCTCATGATGCCATCTATTTTGTGAAGTGCACCAGTCCTTCCTGCAGCAAAGCACCCCCACAACATGATACTGCCACCCCCGTGCTTCACGGTTGCGATGGTGTTCTTCGGCTTGCAAGTCTCCCCCTTTTTCCTCCAAACATAACGATGGTCATTATGGCCAAACAGTTCTACATTTCTCCAAAAAGTACGATCTTTGTCCCCATGTGCAGTTGAAAACCGTAGTCTGCCTTTTTTATGGCGGTTTTGGAGCAGTGGCTTCTTCCTTGCTGAGCGGCCTTTCAGGTTATGTCAATATAGGACTTGTTTTACTGTGGATATAAATACTTTTGTACCTGTTTCCTCCAGCATCTTCACAAGGTCCTTTGCTGTTGTTCCGGGATTGATTTGCACTTTTCACACCAAAGTACGTTCATCTCTAGGAGACAGAACGCGTCTCCTTCCTGAGTAGTATGACGGCTGCGTGATCCCATAGTGTTTATACTTGCGTACTACTGTTTGTACAGATGAATGTGGTACCTTCAAGCATTTGGAAATTGCTCCCAAGGATGAATCAGACTTGTGGAGGTCTACAATTTTTTTGGCTGATTACTTTAGATTTTCCCATGATGTCAAGCAAAGAGGCACTGAGTTTGAAGGTAGGCCTTGAAATACATCCATAGGTACACCTCCATTTGACTCAAATGATGTCAATTAGCCTATCAGAAGCTTCTAAAGCCATGACATCATTTTCTGGAATTTTCCAAGCTGTTTAAAGGCACAGTCAACTTAGTGTATGTAAACCTCTGACCCACTGGAATTGTGATATAGTGAATTATAAGTGAAATAATCTGTCCGTAAACAATTACTTGTGTCATGCACAAAGTAGATGTCCTAACCGACTTGCTAAAACTATAGTTTTGTTAACATGAAATCTGTTGAGTGGTTGAAAGATGAGTTTTAATGACTTCAACCTAAGTGTATGTGAACTTCCGACTTCAACTGTATATATATAGGAACTCAGTCAGGGTCTTAACTTACTGTTGAGAGTTAGAATAATAGAATACACAAGGTGTTGAGTTCAGTTTTTTTTTTTGTGGCCCCCACCCCCATCAAAGTTGCCCGTCCCTGATATAAAGCGATATATATCAACGCTTTAGTCCGCAAGAAACAAGCTTTAAAATGCAAGGGAAAGACGTGACTCCGATGCATATTGGATATATTTGATTTGTCTTTATGACATCCAGAGCCTGCGCTAAAACCTTCTATATCTGAGGAGACAAAAAATGACTTTGCTTGGGAAGTGATTCTGTCACTCTCAATTGACGTTCCACATTTCAACAGGCTATTAAACAACATACTAACTCTAAATCAGTCAGCAGCAAGCCTGGTAGCCTAAAAAGGAATTAAAATGAATTATTTCAGCTATATTATTATTATTTCAAGGCTACCAGGCTTCAAGGCTACACACATTTAGCTATTAAAGTATCTCTTCCTGTCATTTACCTGTACAGTTTGTGTAACCATGCAAGTATTCACTTATCTGTAAATATAACTGTATACTTAACTGTACAGCTAATTTAACCATGCAAAATGTTCACTTACCTGTTCATTTACCCAGTCTGTCTATTAAGTAAACTATTATTACCCTCGCTCATATCATACGCATTTTTAGCTACTGAAGTATTTCTCTGCCATCGACCTGTATAGTATAGTTAACCATCCAACATCCACCAATGTATAGTGTACATATTCAGCCAACCACCCATACTATGCTATGTCTTTTTTATAGCTTTTATTTTATTTGCACTCCAGATATCTTGTATTTCTATACTTTTTCATACTGCCGCTCTATGTATCATGTACCGTGTATCTGTCTTTTGTGTACTTTCGTTGTGGCATTTTGCACCTGCCCTGTGTTTTGTTGTAGCTGCTTGATAATTAAATTTCCCACCCGGGATCAATAAAGTATCTATCTATCTATCTATCTATCTATCTATCTATCTATCTATCTATCTATCTATCTATCTATCTATCTATCTATCTATCTATCTATCTATCTATCTATCTATCTATCTATCTATCTATCTATTGTGAAGCATTTGTGACACGCTACAGGCTAGCAGGAGCGCTCAGCACTTCAACAACACATCAACAACAGCACTTCAATAACATGCCTATAAATATTCGCATTTAGGCTGTACAAAATGACATTTAAAAATTGTTTTACTTACAATTAAATAATAGTGGAACAAAAAATGTTTTATTAGGCTATACAGTTATTCTACGGTGAATGTACTTTTAGAAACACGAGTTTGGCCAGTCTTTGGTTTGAGGCTCATGTGAGCTATGCAAGCCTAGTTTGTTAACTTAGCCTAACATATGTTCTTATTTTCCCATGCCCTAATCACAGTCAACATAAGTCTATTTTGTAACAACAATATCATGGAATAAAATGTAATACATTTGTAAATCAGTGGAAAAAATGATCTAGCCTACATGATGAACAAATGGCTTTTTCTCAAATTCATTGATGATCAGATACTTCTGTTGTAACTGGTTCTGTTGCGCTCCATTTTAACAGTTGATAGACAACTTTAGCACTGTTACAAACTTATACTATCCTTTTTGATTTGTATTTTTTCATAATTTATTTTCTCTTCAACTGGTAGTTATAGTCTTGTCCCATCGATGCAACTCCTGTACGGACTCTGGAGAGGCGAAGGTCAACTTGACACAATGTATGCTTAACCTGGAAGCCAGACGCACCAATGTGTTGGAGGAAACACCATACACCTGGCAACCGTGTCAGTGTGCATGCGCCCGGCCCGCCACAGGAGTGGCTAGAGCGCGATGGGACAAGGACATCCAGGCCGGCCAAACCCTCCCCTAACCCGGACGACGCTGGGCCAATTGTGCGTCGCCTCATGGGTCTCCCGGCTGCAACACAGCCCGGAATCGAACCAGGATCTGTAGTAACGCAGCTAGGACTGTGATGCAGTGCCTTAGACTGCTGCGCCACTCGTGAGGCCAGACTATCCTCTTTTTAACAATAGCCTGTATAACATCAAAGCATCTCCGGTGCTTCAGCATGCACTTACTCATTTTCAAGCTCTATTGTGGTATTAAAAAACGAAGAACAGTTTCTAAAACTGCATATCTAAGGCTCTGGTCTGTCCTAGGAGTGATGGTAAACGGTAGGCATGTTCTCTGGTCTGTCCTAGGGGTGATGGTAAACGGTAGGCATGTTCTCTGGTCTGTCCTAGGGGTGATGGTAAACGGTAGGCATGTTCTCTGGTCTGTCCTAGGGGTGATGGTAAACGGTAGGCATGTTCCCTGGTCTGTCCTAGGAGTGATGGTAAATGGTAGGCATGTTCTCTGGTCTGTCCTAGGAGTGATGTTAAACGGTAGGCATGTTCCCTGGTCTGTCCTAGGAGTGATGGTAAATGGTAGCCATGTTCTCTGGTCTGTCCTAGGAGTGATGGTAAACGGTAGGCATGTTCCCTGGTCTGTCCTAGGAGTGATGGTAAACGGTAGGCATGTTCTCTGTTATCCATATTATGTTTGAATTATTATTTTGGGTATAAGCGTTCAAGGAAGGTCAGGTAAAAATATGTGTGTAGGGTAGACACAGCTGCCTTTTTTATTGACCACAAATCCCTCTCTGCCCACAGAAACCCAATGCAAAGCACACCTCCAATGGATAGTCCACCACCGTGCCAAGTACAAACACCCCCTTTCCCGCCTGTCCAATTAAAGACAGTTCCAGAACGAGGGACAATGGAAACTAAAGGCAGGTGGATGGGGGCCCAGAGTGGTGCCAGCTCTCCCCATTCCACCTGCCACCCCCAACACTCCCAATACCATACCAACCACCACCCTCTTTTGTCCACGTACGGTGGCAGAGAAGAACAAGTACCCACAGCCTTGGCATCTTTTCACAGCAGGACACAAAGGTGGCTCGCAGCAGAAGAAAGACACTCTCTCTGCATCTGCGGAGAGCCAAAAACGTTTTCTGTCTCCAATGATGCCATTGTTTTTTTATGTGGAGAGAGAGAGAGAGAGAGAGAGGGTCAGGGAGAGGACAATGGCATCAAAGATTGAAATCTTGGTGGCCTAGTGGGTTCTTTCATGAGTAAAATGAGCCAGGCGAGCATGGAGAACGAGCTCTGTAAACATCCCAGCTGCCACCCCTGCAGCAGGTTGACATGCCACACTTTGCCCCACACGAAACACTGCATCACATTTTCTATTCCCAGTGCACATCACCTGCTAGCAGGCACTGCACATCAAAATTGTCCCTAAACACTCCCTGCAATGTCAACCTAGAAAAAACACACACATAAAAACAGTCAAATTAAATAAAAGTAAGTGTCATAGCTTACAGTAGGTCAGCACTTCCATGAAAATGGACAATTATCACAAATGCAGAGTAATTATAATCCTTTATCACAAAACAATTGCTTTGTGTTTTGTTTCTACCTATCCTCACGATGTAAAGCGCCTGACTAGTAACTAAGCAAACAGAGTCAGTGGAAGGAGGTGTTGAAAAGATTAATAGCTTTCAACAACGGAACTGTGCAGCAGTATATTTTTATGTGCATAATTCTATACGACAGGTCAATTGGTAGCTTAGGGGCTTCGTTTTCATTACTGGCACTTGAAAGGGGCTTTTAATTCCCGGCGTCTCTCCAAAACGGGCCTCTAAAACAGAGATCACAAGGTTAGATATCTACTGCGGGTCACAAAGACGTAGGCTGCTGTAATTTACATTGATTTTACAACTAAGGGTGCAATTAATATTGAGGCTGTGTTTAGTCCTGTGGATAGTGCCACCTCAAATTCGATATGAAGGGAGTCAAGGAAAAGGGTTGTCATTGTTTATGGACTCCACATAATTAGCTTAGGCAGTTTTGACCCTGGTTCTGTTGTTTCTAAGGCGTAACTAAAATAGAACAATTGTTCGTAGCTGTGTATAAAACTCTCTTGACAGAGCTATTATCTTCCCACGAACACTGAAATGAGTTTCTGTTGCCAAAAGCGGTAATAAAAGACCGAAAGGAAGTTTTGTTTTATGATCACTTGTCTTACTTCGAAACGTTAAAACATTCTATAAATGTTTAAGTGCAAATCTGAAAAATAAAACATTGATTATATGAAGTTTCTATTACTGCATTACAACAGGTTTTTGTCAAAGGCGTTAAAATGTAGGCAGGTGCATCTCTACGGGAAGAGGTTACCCTGTTTTCAAGGTGCTTGCGGACAGTGCTAAATATAAAAATGGCCCAGATATTATGGCGAGGACCACACACCACGCAAAGTTAATGTGGACAAATGAGGGAGAGGTGCAGTGGGGACATCGTTTGGGACATCTCTGACTAGTTTCTGGGACAGCTAGACACTAAAATGAAAATGAAGTGCACTCTGTCGGATCACCTTCACTTCCCCTGGAACAGAACCAATCACAAAATCTCAATTCAGGTTCCCCCCTTCCTTTTTACGTAATCTCCTCCCTTTCTGGTGTTATTGGGGAGCGAGATTGTTCCCTGCAGTCATAAAGGAAATGGTTACCTGCTCCTCTTGGAAAGTCTTTCCAGAGGTGGGGAACCTGGCGGTAAGCCAAGGGACACTTAGCAATGGTGTGCTTTATATAACATTTCACTTCTATCATAACAAATACCAACTACAGTATCTAAAACACCTTCAGCCAACAAACCCTCAATCAACAGTAGTTATTAGTCAATATAGGTGTCACTGAAAGTATAGGGGCGTCATTGCTGTATGCCTATAATTTTGAAGGGACTGTTGGGGAACCAAATATATGCCATGACAGTTTATACAGCATACTGCCATGTCCATACTGGATTATTCTGCATGGCAAATGAAATAAAATGACCACACAAATTACTACACAATATAATTTCCTCAATACCAAAATCTAATTGGAAAATACCAGTGTTGATATGAATATGAAAATGTGTAACACGAGACACACACCAAAAAAAAGAAACACTTATCCGAGACGTGTGGAACAATATGCACAGAGTTTACATTATATTCCCTTTCCCAGCACAGCTTGACTATTGTCAGTTTATATTAAAAGCCTAGTGTTTTATCACAGCACACAACCATTATTCCTGAGCACTTTGCACCGTCTTCTGAAAGCCGATTAGAGGAGCCGAGAAAGGGGCCAACTCCATCGTTGCAAAGGCAGGATATTTACATTTCAGGGCCATGTGCTGCGCATTTTAATTCGGCTGCTGCGTTTGAACGTCCCGGCTTCCTCAGTAATTCTCAGTGATTCGCACATGAGCGGCTAATGGGTTCGTTAGCATCCTTAGAATCCTCAGGGAGTATATCCTCATTACCTGATCTGGTCAACTCTGACAGGTGCATTGAGACTCATCTCATCACTATTCTTTTTTTCACAGAGCCAAGCTTTCTCTCTCTCTCTCTCTCTCTCTCTTGTTCTCTTTCTCTCTCTTTCTCTCATTCGTGCTGTCAGGCTCAGTGAAATCGCAATCAAAGAAATACATGTTGGAGGGAAACAAAGCGCTATCTCTAAAGACACCCAGTTCAGATGGCACATAAGAATAATATTAACGAGAACAGTGTACTTGACAAAAATATATATTTCAACATTAAATGTCTAAATTATTTCTGTATTGCCTCTTGGAATATCGTTGGACGACAACCAAGAACACCATTAGGCCACTTAAAAAAAATCCATTAGGCATGAGTTTCATTATACAATCGCCGATAAAGATCTGAGGCAATGCCTTCCTTTTTTTTTTTTTTTTTCCAGATTAAATGCATCTGAGCATATGACATTGTCAACCATTACTCTGCCCTTGAAGCTATTAAAAATACTGCACTCATAAACATCACAGATATTTTCTCCAAGTTTTCTGAATGCTCTAATTAGAATAATTATTTCACATAAATGTATTGATTCATTAATGATTAATCATTAAAAAATGTATTGATTAATGACATTTTACTGATTCCTTCACCTAAGTATTTATTCCTATCACCAGTATGTTGTCCATGTTAGGGAAGACACATGTCCATGGAAATTGTGTCAGAGTGTGAGTCTGTCTTAATATGGACAACGTACTAGTGCCAGGGTTAGGACCAGTGTTCCCTCTAAGCTGCTGGCATCAACTTCACTCAACTTTCTAGAAGTTTTCCCCTTTAGCCCTTTAGATAACAATACCAACGTTTTCGCTCTACTGTGGGAATTGTGCTCGAATCTCTCAATGTAACAATACTGAAACTATGGTATAGGAAAAAATAATGACTTTTATTTTGTAAAGTGTTTTTAGTGTGTTAAACATCTCAGGGAATGTAGGCCTGCAATGAACACCACACATTTGCAGATGTTTATGTTAGGTCACTCTGGTAGGCCTACATTATGATCAAATAGCCACAACAGCCTACTTGGCCACTGATAAAACGGTAACTTAAAACGGGTACAGCCTCCGTGTTCACAGTAAACACACGGCGGAAGTTGCACAGAATTTTCACAATGTTCAAGTTTGCATTCAGCAGACCTGAAATTTGCTCATTGCCGAAAACATTGGTTAAAACATATTAGGACACAGCTTCCATGAACATGTGACTCCTAAAATGGACGCCGTACATTAGCCCTAACTTCATTGTCCCATATCATTGCCACCCGATTTGAAACCGTGACTCAAGTCCCAAGCTTCTGTACAACAATAATTTGGGTAGATGTTTTAAATTTGTCCTGTTACATAAGCATGTAATGGAAATGTGTTTCTTGCATATCCCAACTCCCCCTGAGAGTGGGGCCAGAGCCAGTGTCACCGTAGTCCAGCATTCCTGTAGCAATTGGGGTTAAGTGCCTTGCTCACATCCATAGATTATTTTTCCACCTTGCCAGGTCTGGGATTTGAATCAGCAACCTTTCGGTTACTGGGCCCAATGCTCTAACCTTGAGGCCACATGCCACCCATACAATTGCTGCTGGTGATGAAGAAGCATATAAACATGTGTAATGGTGCTGTTTACATACAGATCCCCCATGTTCCACGTTCCAGACATTTAAATCCACTTTATTACCCCTGTCAACAACGCAATCATGAGAAACGCATAGACAGAGTGAAACATCTCAATTTCAGTTCGTTGCTGAGTTTCCAAAGATGTCCTCTTTTGCACGGTGTACATTTTAGGAAACCCTCAGCATCAATTAACTCAAGGAGGGGTGAGTTGAGTACACCATACTTCATGTATAACTTTGGGGTCCTCTATATAACTTGCTCTTCCATTCAGTTCCTTCTCGCCGAATTGAACTTCAATGCAGCACCTAGCTGTACGTGCTCCTTGAATCGTCTCCCGCTTACAAACGCCATGAATCTCCCAGCCGTTGTCCTTCGTCGTCTTGGCACAGAAACCGGGGGCGAAAATAAATAGCTATTTTATATAAGAAGATAACAGAGGAAGATTTCGAGGGGAGAGTTGATTACAGTGATGTATGGCTTCACAGGTGTATGTGGGAAGCACAAAGGTTTATGGGTATCTAAACATTAACTTTACTCACTTCACACCATACAATTGTATCTCTCTGACTGTCTGGAACAACTGCTTGTAAAAAATAAAAATAAAAAAAGTTATGTCAATTCCTCCACCCCCTTCTCTCTGAGGGATGGTAACACTCGTTGCACAGCATAAATAGTGCTCTGTGTTCTCTCTGATCGCCGACATTGGACGCCGCCCTCTCCTTCTCCAACAGCTTGATGATGGAGCCTTGACGCCCGACAACCAAGCAGCAAAATAACAACACAGGGCGAATGAGATGAGTTGCACCTTGTGGATCTCTTTCATATCACAGGCTTGGGTGTTATGTTTTATGAGCTGTAGGTGTTTCTGTGCTACAGTGGGGAGAGAGAGAGAGATAGAGAGATAAAGAGTGGAGAGAGAGAGCAGAGAGAGAGCAGAGCGAGAAAGGGAGAGAGAGAGAGAGAGAGAGAGAGAGAGGGAGGGAGGGACAGAGACTGTAGTTCAATGATTTACCTGTCTGATATAATAATTCCATTACAGAAGGCACTAGCCTACCCTGTCAAGACAGACCACGGAAAAGCTTATGGGGGGAAGGACATACATATGTATAAGAGGAGGTGCAATGATGTGAAATGATCTTTGTGAAAACGTTACCCATTCAGAATACATTGCCTAGCTTTTATGAATAACTTGAATTTACGCCACCTCCATTATTTGAAGACTATTCTGTGATAGTAATAGTGGGCTGGCACAGTACCTTTTATGTACCTTTGAGTTATGATTGATGAAATACACAAGTAGTGATATAGTGTTGCTGCCCATAGCTGTGTTTATTTTTGTATTCCTTGAACAAAAAGGGGCGTACCATTACTTCAGCAGTACTGTCAAACATATCTGTCTATAGTTCTTTCACATGGGTTTGAAACTGCATGAACCCCCCCCCCCCCCTCCCCATGATACAAATGCTCTAGCATATACTGTATGTTCTAAGTACTACATGTTAGGCTAATCTATACGGTCTGCCTGGCTATGGCACTTTTCCCCCGACAACTGAGGGCCAGAAAAACTGAGACCGATCTCAAATCCATACAACACGCTGAACCTCACCTTCTTGTGAAGTCAAGTCTCTAATGTATTTATTGGCTGGCACTAATACTATTGATAGAAAGCTGAAAAAGAGAAGAAAATCCCCTCCGCTTATGTGACTTTTGGCTGTTTAGCATTTGTGCGAACACATGGCATCAGTAGCATTATAGGAGCAGATATAGCCCAGCTCCACGGGGGAAAGTGGGAAATGTATTCCTGGGAGCAAAACAAGATGCCGAGTGTGAAATCAGAGAGGGAGAGGAGAGCAACCTTAGCGCTGAATTGAATAACAACAGCAGCAGAAACACCTGCATTGCTTGTGGGTCTTTTTTTTTAACAAAGGGTTTTCACCATTAAAGTCTTGTACGAAAAACTGCACAGTCCTGCAACTCTGTGCCACTATTGTGAGTGTATGTCAAATAGAACAGATAAAATGTAATGACTTTCTCCCACTCTTACAAAGGCTTTGCAGAAGTTGTCATACATCAAGCAAACAATGTTTTCGTTTACATGATTTAACTATGGAGCATACAGAACATGCAACATGCAAAATGCATTTTGATGACTGGCTATTACTGTATTGTTGTAGCCAGTAATAAGCCTAAATATTTGATAAGGATATCTCAGGAGACCAGTACGGACTTTCAGATAACGGAATATCTCAGGTCAACACACCAACTAACATTCTAAAGACAATTATTATTATTATTATTATTATAGGAGTGTGCAGGTTTTTTCTCACTTCCTATCTCAGCTGTCCATGCATAGACCTCCCGGGGAGGCCCTCTGTTTGGTGTGAGCCCAGCCTGACCGAAGCCTCTGGGAGAAAAATACATAATTGTTTTCACTGATGATCTAACCCAGTTAAACGAACGGCTTCTGCCAGGAGGGCGTCTTTCAAATACACGTGGCCCATATCAAGGTTGCTCGAGGGATCAAGAGACCAGGGCAAGAGCGTTACGAGAGAGGACAGAGGGAGAAAGAGTGAGGGGAGAGTATGTATCAGGAATCATTAAGGACTTTAAACCAGACTGGTTTAGCTAGTTTCTCAAATGACACCATGTCATCAGGGCAATCAAGACCATAGAACTCACTCACAAATGTATTTGCATGAAACTATCCCTCATGTCTACTCCACTCCAGCATAACATGATCTACAGTGTAGGACAATCACACATCCATTGGAAATTCTATCCAAGACCATAAAGTACCTATCTATCTATCTATCTATCTATCTATCTATCTATCTATCTATCTATCTATCTATCTATCTATCTATCTATCTATCTATCTATCTATCTATCTATCTATCTATCTATCTATCTATCTATCTATCTATCTATCTATCTATCTATCTATCTATCTATCTATCTATCTATCTATCTATCTATACATACACAGACGTTCAACATTTTTCATGTTCAACAGCACATATTGTCGAGAAAGACAGTGTGGGTCACAATATCACGTGTGCCAGATATCAGAGAGTGGAGAGTCAGGCCTTGCTTGTCAGTCAAGACATGTTGCTATCCAAAGGACACTGCACTAAATCATATTAGGTGTCTGGTGGAATCACAGGGACTCATAGCTCACGACTCATTACGTGTGATGCGTGCTGTTAACAGACTTAATTAGCAAGCTCAGTGACTAAGTAATCATAACTCGGCCCACTGCATGAAGCGACATTCCTCATTTCTTATTTACCTAACCCGTATTCAACTGGGACAGTCATTTCAGTCAACTGAAATGAAGATGACTGGGATAACTGAAATGTGGTCATCATTGGGTGGAAGTTGTCTGCGTGATGTCAGCAATAGGTGGTGTGATATTTTTCCCTTGATTACAGGTTAAGACCATACTAATCAATCCCCAAGACTAATTTGGCATGGGAGATGAGCTGCTCAATTATTCATCTTGTAATATTTCCCATGCAAATTAATCCTTATACATTGTGATAAGGAAGATTAAGTGATTACTTATTATTTCTATTTGTAGCAAGCTCATACCATACAAAATTATATTATACAGGGTTTATACACTTTACTCCTACAAAGGTGAAGCAGGGTAGGTGAAGCAGGGTAGGTAAAGCAGGGTAGGTGAAGCAGGGTAGGTGGAGCGGGGTAGGTGAAGCAGGGTAGGTGAAGCAGGGTAGGTGAAGCAGGGTAGGTAAAGCAGGGTAGGTGAAGCAGGGTAAGTAAAGCAGGGTAGGTGAAGCAGGGTAGGTGAAGCAGGGTAGATAAAGCAGGGTAGGTGAAGCAGGGTAGGTAAAGCAGGGTAGGTGAAGCAGGGTAGGTGAAGCAGGGTAGATAAAGCAGGGTAGGTGAAGCAGGGTAGATAAAGCAGGGTAGGTGAAGCAGGGTAGGTGAAGCAGGGTAGATAAAGCAGGGTAGGTGAAGCAGGGTAGGTGAAGCAGGGTGCTACTAAATTCAGAGCTATATGACATGATTAATTATCTTAATTGTATCCTGGGAGTATTATTATATTTCATCACGTCACAACTCTACCGTTTCACATGGGTACAAGCAATTAAGCTTGTTCAGCAAGATTAAAGCCCTCCTTCCCGTGACCCAAATGTACCCCACCGAACACCTGGTGTGAACTTGTGATACCATGTATTTACAGCCAACTTTCTTTGCCTTTGAGAGTGGGTTTTTTTGCGTTCAGAGAAAATAAGGAATGGGATATGCTCAAGTCAGCATTTTGTCAGCACCAAAAAAATAGGCCTACACCTTTAATTAGCCGTGTTGATGTATTGTATCAATTGGAGATCTCTATTAATTAGAGGCAACCTCAGCGAATATCAGCTAACCATGCTAATTTCACTGAGCCATTGTATTTCACTATCCAATAAAACACGTGTTTTCATTGTAAATTGACTGAGAAAGGCTTAAGGTCAACGTATCTACTAAAAATAATTGATCAGTAGGATTAATGATGTTAAGGGAACAAACAAACAAGTTTATCAAATAGCAAAGTAGCCTCTCCATTAAGGTAGTTAGTTAAGTTAACAAATAAGCTATTAGGTGACATTGCAATATGTTTATGAAGCAATTTCCTTCAGAAGTAACCATATTGACCAAAATTCAAGGAATTGACTACTCAGTGCAGTCAAAATTCTGTTTTTCCTGTGTTTGATAAAACATCTGATACAACTAACACTGTCAGAGTGTGAAGAAAATTGATCGGTGTTAGTTCCTGATAGTTGCTGGTTTAAAATACAATCTTCACAGGACCTTGTAATCAGCAGGTTTTGCGTGGGTGGAGTTTTGGGTTGCCTGGTGACATCACCAGGCACTATACCGCGAGATGATAATGAATTCCCCTCGACCACGCCCACAAATTGGGGAAACCCAACATTCTGTCCCATTGACCACCAGTGTAAAACAGCCAACTTTATTTTTTATACAGAAATTACAAAATAGGCTGTCTGCAACCCATGGTAACTAAATTATTGAACAGGGAATGTTTTTCCAACGTAAATATCCTAGGATTAAATAAAAACATCAATATGTGAAATGAAACATGAGAGCATTTTAGTAGGCCCCAATCTCTAAAAGACCAAACTATGATACTGAAAACCCAAAATGGCCTAGAATTGACATAAAATATTGGAGCTTGGCACATAAATTACATTTAGTTGGTCTACATACATAATTATAAGACACTCTGAAGACTGCGGTGAGGACTGATACAAAATATTTTGTGCGGTAGAAACATGCACATCCTGCACCTGCTGTCTACCTGTCAAAAGCCTCCTCTGTATCCCCACTCCCCTCCTACGTCTCCCCCTCGTCTTCCCCCCGTCTCCCCCAGTCAAGCTGATTCACAATCGCAGGCCCCCTGTTGCGGTTTGTCAGATGCCAGCCTCAGACATTGCGCACCACTGCGTTAGAGTCTCTGGAGCTAACTGTCACTTATTTCCCTTGTTCTGCTCGTGTGTGTGAGAGAGAGAGAGAGAGAGAGAGAAATAGAGAGAGAGAGAGAGAGAGAGAGCGAGAGGGAGAGAGAGGGAGAGAGAGAGAGAGAGCGAGAGAAAGAGAGAGAGGGAGTGAGAGAAAGAGAGAGAGAGAGAGAGCGAGAGAGAGAGAGAGAGAGCGAGAGAGAGAGAGAGAAAGAGAGAGAGCGAGAGAGAGTGAGAGAAAGAGAGAGAGAGAGAGAGAGAGAGAGAGAGAGAGAGAGAGAGAGAGAGAGAGATAGAGAGATAGAGAGCGAGAGAAAGAGAGAGAGAGAGAGAGTGAGAGAAAAAGAGAGAGAGAAAAAGAGAGAGAGAGAGAGAGAGAGAGAGAGAGAGAGAGAGAGAGATAAGAAAAAGGGCAGAGAAAAAACACCCAGGGTGGAACAGACGACCAAAGCTGTCAGTCCACGATAGAAATTTTTAAGATATACACGTTTGGAGGCTTGAAACATGAATGTACTCGGCGATGCGGGCATACTAGGGGGCTAGAGGGAGGGGAGGGTCAAAAGGAATCGCCCCAAAGGCTACAATATCTACACAGCCTCACCCCCAGCCCAGCTCCATTTCACTCACTTCATTCCACATCCCACCACCCGAGGTGCAGCTGATGTTGGGGCCTAGCTTTGTGCAGCCCAGCTGAGTTAATCTGTTTTCTGCATCGGCGCCTTGCAACAAGTTCACTCTCTTTTTCATTAACCGACTGAGGGAGTCTGGAGGCCGGGGCCGAGCGGCTGGTCAGCGGACTGGAGAGTGTGGAGCCTCTGTCAGACTGCCCTGGCTGCCTGACCATCGTGCAAATGATAAGCGCTTGCAGGCTTCCCCGCACAGGCAGGCAAGTAATGCTGAGCAATTACAGCTTCTTGAGGTCAGTTCAGTTTCAGATAATTAAAACAATTATAATTTTGGTTTCGACAATTTGTTAAAACATTAAAGCTGCAATATGTAACTTTTTGGGCAACCCAATGAAATACACATAGAAATGTGAGTTATAGATCTGTCATGATCATTGAAAGCAAGTCTAAGTAGCGGTAGATCTGTTCTATGTATATTATTTCTATGCTTCCCGTTCTTAAGTTTCGTTTTTGAGTCTTTTACTTTCAGTTTTATACACCAGCTTCAAACAACTGAAAATACAATATTTTTGGTTATTGAAAATATATTTCACAGCGGTGTAGATTCTCCACACTCTACTTGCTTGTTTTGTCACCTAAACTGAAATAAGGCAAACTATTCAAATTTTAGCAAACAGGAAATGGCGGAGGGATTCCTGCATAGTGCACCTTTAAATGCATTATGAAATAATGAAATTACAAGGATTTTAAAGCTTTTTAATGGAAATTCCAAAAATTCCAAAATAGTGAACATTACCATAATTACCATATTGTTGCTCTGAACTAGGTTGAACATTTGCTTATTGAAAACCACAACTCTCTCAAGCCCAGCAGCCCACATAGTTCTTGACTTGATTTGTAACGTGAATTATTTAATTTATCTCTAGAGAAACGACGCCTTGTGCAAAAAAATGTTTTTAAAGAACTAAATGGAATTCAAGTAATTGAACCGATGTCGGTCAATTAGTTGTTATCAGAATGGAAAGAACAAGTGTACATTTAACCAAAAAGATGACAATGCATAGTCTTGGCGTTTTGACTCTGCTCCTTCAGGGTAGCTCACTGTCAGAGAGAAGCATCATGTAAAGATGATCAAATAACTACTGGCAGTGAGCACGATATGCTATACCAAATCCCCTGAAAGAACAAACTCAGAACCCAGACAGGTGGACGCTGAGGTGGCGGTGGGATATCAGAATAAATCAAGTATAGCGTGTAACAGCTAATTACAGCAGCAAAGCAATGGCAGGAAGAGACACCAGCGCATGCGTCCACGAGACATCCGGCTTTGAAGAAGCATGTGTAGAACTGGTCAACTTAGATAGACTGCATGTAAGTAGAGTGAATCCAAATTGGTGTAACGTCCGCTGATGTGATCAGCTGATGCCACCACACTCGGGTTTCCCTTCTGTTCTGGCTACGCTTAATAAATTAAATAAATAAAAAATGAATGACGGTTAATCGCTCAGCACTACAGTCAAGGCACACAGTGTTCTGAAAACAGAGCTCACTACAACACATATGTGTATGCAAGCACACAAACACACCCATAATGTAATTATTGAGACAGTAAAAATATGTTTTCTTCTATACTTCAGAAGTTCGGGATTTGAAATAAAATAATGACTATGAGGTTATGAAGTGCAGACTGTCCGCCTTAATTTAGAAATGAAACCACTTTTTGTACCTAGACCCCCTCATTTTAGGGGAGAAAAAGAATTGGGCCAAATTCACTTATATTTCTATTAAAGTACTAAGTATCTGGTCCCATATTTATAGCACGCAATGACTACATCAAGCTTGTGACTCTACACACTTGTTGGAATGGTCACTTATATTGTAAATAAGAATACAATATGTTTCTAAACACTGCTACATTAATGTGAATGCTACCATGACTATGGATCAGTCTGCACTTTAACCTCAAAGTCATTGTTTGATTTCAAATCCAAACTTTTGGAGAACGTATCCACAATCTCCCACACCGGAGAAGGGAAAAACAGGAGGGATCAGCAGTCCTCCACCATGCACGCCCACGAGATGCCACCATCTCTCTCTCTCTCTCTCTCTCTCTCTCTTTCCATCTGTCTGGTAAGCTCTTCCGGGGACTAATTATCCTAATCTCGGAATCCAGGATGCAGGCTGGTGGCGCTGCTGTGTCCCAAGACGCTAGCCGTTTTGCCTCCCGGTTAAATGTGTAAAATTAATTACCGCCTAGCCTGCTGCCAGCGGGAGGAGGAAGAGGAGGAGGAAGAGGAGGAGGTGGGGGGAGGTGCAGGCAGGCCAGGTGTGGGAGAGTGGAGGTGGGGGCAAGGGCATCCCACTGGAACTTAGAAGGGGTGAGTGCTGGGGTGAGGCATTAGGAGGGAAGTGGAGTGTTGTTCTGCATACTGCAACCCCTGTGTTAGTGACTCCAAAGCCCCATGGAACTCTAGAAAATACTGCACTGTGTCAGACATTGCAGGAGCTAAGCCACCCATACGTCCATTGCAACACACATACAGCGCCTCCGGAAAGTATTCAGACCCCCTTGACTTTTTCTACATTTTGTTACGTTACAGCCTTATTCTAGAATGAATTAATCAAATAAGAAATCCTCGGCAATCTACACACAATAACCCATAATGACAAAGCAAAAACTGTTTTTTTTAAATGTGCTTAACACGTCACATAAAAAGTTGCATGGACTCATTCTGCGTGCAATAATAGTGTTACATTTTTGCATGACTACCTCGTCTCTGTACCCCACACATACAATTATCGGTAACACTTTACTTGACACCCAGTATCGTAACACCTTATGACACGGTCATAACCTTGTCATAATATTCCATAACTTGCCCTGTCATGATATGGTCATAACACTGTCATGACCCACATATTTAACTACACCTGTTGTGACATGTATTGCGTTATTTTATGGCTGGTTATGACACCTACATAAGAATGTCAAAACCAACAACTATTAAAATAATTTTGCTTTCCTTTCGTTTATAAGTTTCTCTTATATCCTTTATTGTTGTAATGAATTCTTTACAGTCATGTTTTTTTCACCATATTTTAAATAACTTTTAGAAAATACACTTTATGACACTATCATGAAGCATTATGACCATCCTGTGACACTTTACTTGGACTAAGAAAATACACTCTATGACACTGTCAAGAAGCATTATGACCATCCTGTGACACTTTACTTGGACTAAGAAAATACACTCTATGACACTGTCAAGAAGCATTATGACCATCATAATCATATGAGTAATCGGGGGATCGGCCTATCACGTACATGCCCTTATATCAGTCATCAGTTAAAAAGAGTGTCTTGTCCCGTTCCTGAAATCTGCTCCTGCGTTCATCCCAGTCATCAGCAACAGAGCATTGTGGGTAGGTGCATGTCTGACATCAATGTGTGCACAATTACAATGATAATTTAACATTATCAATTTAAAAGAAATATATACACCCCCGGTCAAAAGTTGGAATATTACTCATTCAAGGGTTTTTCTTTATTTGCACTATTTTTTACATTGTAGAATAAAAGTGAAGACATCAAAACTATGAAATAGCACATATGGAATCATGTAGTAACCAAAAAAGTGTTAAACAAATCATAATATATTTTATATTTGAGATTCTTCAAATAACCACCCTTTGCCTTGATAACAGCTTTGCACACTCATGGCATTCTCTCAAACACAGATTCAACCACAAAAACCAAAGAGGTTTTCCAATGCCTGGCAAATTAGGTATCGTAGTGTTTGCTATGGTAAGGGGGGGTAGCCACCTGCTTAGCAGAAGCTAAGGGGCCTTCATTTAGCTCTGGTTTGGTGACATGCTCGTTTCTTGAAGCTGATTCAAAAGACTCAATCAGAGAAAAACTAAAGAAACCAAGGGAGGAGCTTCAGAGTTGCCACTAATATCGACGCATCATCAAAATGCAAAACAGACAATAAAAGACAGGCCTGCCTTTGCGCTCCATTAACACAACTCATGTTCATTAAAAACTAACATTTCTTAGCATTCTAACCCACAGATTACAAGGAAATGTAAGCCTACCTTTACTTGTAAATGAATTCCATTGTACTCTCATCATTGCCCCGAAATGCTAACTCCTGCTTTCCTAAGTAGCATGTTGCTGGAATGAGGTCCTTCAGGATCTCACCATGTTCTTTAACCTTTACATTGTGTCTGATCACTTGTAGCTTTTGCTGCTCATTTAATGCCATGTCTATCCTTGCGTTCCCAAACGTTTTTAGGGTGATCTGGTGTTGGATGTGCACTGCTGATTTCTCATGTTTGTTGAGGGCATTGGTAAGGTTGTTGAGGTTGCAGAACCCACCATTTACCCAACCGTTTTCAGTAGGTTGAAAAAAGCAGGCACGGGAAACAGTATAAACGGCTAGTCGCACCGCAGCCACACAGCCAGTCTCCACGATCATACCACTCCCGCTTGAATGACCTAATTATTTTTTGACCTTTTCGCTGATGAAGATCAGGCAGATCAGGTGTTGGTCTTCCTCTCTGAATAATTTCCATGTTCTTAGACATTATGCTAGCCAGCTTAATTCTGTTGAACTTGCAAAAGTATGACCTTGACACGCCCATAAGCAGTGCTTGCCCCAGACAACTTATTTCGTACAAATTCACTCAGCGTAGTGAAGGAAGCTATGAAAGCAGAAAATGAAATGCAATGCAGCTATGAACTTGTCTGTAGGGCGGATCGGCGGCGCGCGTCACTTCATTTAAGTGGTGTCAATGGACAGGGGGCAAGCATGCTTACCCTGGCGCGTTTCCTCCAATTTAAATGTCGTTTTAGAAAAATTGTTTAACCTTATCCCTACCAGATACGCTGACAATAATGACATAACGAAACAATAGTAACATTTATTTATAAAATATATTTTAATTTGGCTTTTCAGAAAAGGTTTTTAATTTAATTATATCACTGCTTGCCCTGCTTACCCTGACCGCACGTCACTGCCATAACCCCACCGACACCATGGGGCAGTCTGTTCACAACGTTGGCATCAGCAAATGTCAGGTCCTGACCATAGGGAAGCCTCTGGCTTCTCTATGGTTGTCTAGGTCAGGGCCTGACAGTAGAGTTCTAGCGAACTCTATGTGGGTTTTGTGTGAGGATCCCAATTAGAGACAGCAGCCTATCGTTGGGGATCCTATGGATCCTATCCCTCTAATTAAGTTTGTTCTGTTTCCACCTGCGCTGTGGTACATTGTTCTTCTGTTGAGCTCTCACGTATGTTCCGGGTTCTTGTTTCAACCGTTGGTTGTTTTGGTGAAGTTCGCCTTGGTCACTCATTTCAAAGGTTCGTGACAGCAAACCACTTGTCCACACAACGCCATCCACACCGTCTGCCATCTGCTGTAACGCGCATTCATCTGTGAAGAGCACACTTCTTCAGCATTCCAGTGGCCATCGAAGGTGAGAATTTGCCCACTGAAGTCGATTACGACGCCGAACTGATCTTTCAGATCATGAAACACGGGACCAACACTTTACATGTCGCGTTGATATTTTTGTTCAGTGTAAAAATAAAAGAGAAAAAAATATAAAAAAATACCAGAGTTACAGCTATAGTAGGCTTATGCTGTATTATAACAATCAATTAAAAAAGAAGACATCTTCTAGAATATGAAAGAGCTATCAACGACTAATAGATGAACTAACAGAGGAAATGTTATTGGGTGGAATCAGCTAATCAAGGACAGTCTGAGTTCTGCCTAACTTTGGTTCAGAAAGGCAACAATAACTGTACTGTGTCATCCATTAAACTAAAAATGGCCAGAGGAAAAGACTTCCGTCCCCACAGAAGAAACAACAGACTCAAGAAGTAAACGTTCATATATCATAAAAAATATATGAAATACCAGTGTTGTAATAATGCAGTAAGTAAACCATCATTTCATGTATTTTCCTCCTTTTATGTCCTTAAATGTCAAGCATACATGATGTATTAAATAAACCTTTGTATAATAAACCACAGTGTTACACTCTTACACTCTTTAATCGTAAAATGCTGTGGTAGACCGAGACTAAGCGACACACCATCAAGCAGAGTGTATTGAGCAGTAGAAGGGAAACTGCATTTGCAATTCTGGAGGTCAAACGCTCCAGACGCCCTGAAGTACAAATGAATAACATATTCCAAAAACATAATTCAACGACGACAGAAATGGGGAAAATGTATGTGAATGAATCAATCCATAAAACCATTGCTGTGTCATTGTTGCTCTTCCTAGCATTTCCCATGATTCCTGCGCCCTTGTGGTGAGAGATTGTCTGGAAGTACATCTTCTTTGTAATGTGGAGCTGACCTGCGCGCCAGATGGGTAATGAGGTCATCTCGGAGCAAGCTGCCACCAGACATAATCAAATAACCCAAGAGCGAGGGAAAGGTTCTGCGGTGTCAGTGGTATCACGCTCTCTTTCCTACTCAGACGTGTTCTCTTCATAAAGCACCCACAGCACAAGGCCCAATCGTCATAAGACAAAGGGGCTGAAATCTTTAGATAGGATCAATTCAACACCTGTCTAATGTCAATTTATATATTTTAATCGTTAAGTAGACACTCTTATCCAGAGCGACTTACAGTTAGTGCATTCATCTTAAGAGCTAGGTGGGACAACCCCATATCACAGGCAGAGTAAATACACTTTTCCTCAATAAAGCTGACAGAAAAGTCAGAGCTAGAAAAAGGGGAAGTCAACTGCAAGTGTTGGTAAATTTTAATTAGTCATTATGTAAACCGTTTGGAAGAACTACCGCCAATCAAACAATTTCGCCAAATTAAGATGTCTCTAACAACTAGTGAAAATGGAAAATTGCGTTTTAATATTAAAGCTTGAGTCCCTTTTCGAAAACATAATGCAAATACTAGAGGTACCTCATTATGTTTTGGGATGTTTTTGATTCAACAGCAACATTAGCTAGCAATCAACTGTAGGAGTGGTTGGTAGCTAACTATTAACAACTGTAGGAGTGGTTGGTAGCTAACTATTAACAACTGTAGGAGTGGTTGGTAGCTAACTATTAACAACTGTAGGAGTGGTTGGTAGCTAACTATTAACAACTGTATTAGTGGTTGGTAGCTAGCAATCAACTGTAGGAGTGGTTGGTAGCTAACTATTAACAACTGTAGGAGTGGTTGGTAGCTAACTATTAACAACTGTAGGAGTGGTTGGTAGCTAACTATTAACAACTGTATTAGTGGTTGGTAGCTAGCAATCAACTGTAGGAGTGGTTGGTAGCTAACTATTAACAACTGTAGGAGTGGTTGGTAGCTAACTATTAACAACTGTAGGAGTGGTTGGTAGCTAACTATTAACAACTGTAGGAGTGGTTGGTAGCTAACTATTAACAACTTTAGGAGTGGTTGGTAGCTAACTATTAACAACTGTAGGAGTGGTTGGTAGCTAACTATTAACAACTGTATTAGTGGTTGGTAGCTAACTATTAACAACTGTAGGAGTGGTTGGTAGCTAACTATTAACAACTTTAGGAGTGGTTGGTAGCTAACTATTAACAACTGTAGGAGTGGTTGGTAGCTAACTATTAACAACTGTAGGAGTGGTTGGTAGCTAACTATTAACAACTGTAGGAGTGGTTGGTAGCTAACTATTAACAACTGTAGGAGTGGTTGGTAGCTAACTATTAACAACTGTAGGAGTGGTTGGTAGCTAACTATTAACAACTGTAGGAGTGGTTGGTAGCTAACTATTAACAACTGTAGGAGTGGTTGGTAGCTAACTATTAACAACTTTAGGAGTGGTTGGTAGCTAACTATTAACAACTGTAGGAGTGGTTGGTAGCTAACTATTAACAACTGTAGGAGTGGTTGGTAGCTAACTATTAACAACTGTAGGAGTGGTTGGTAGCTAACTATTAACAACTGTAGGAGTGGTTGGTAGCTAACTATTAACAACTGTAGGAGTGGTTGGTAGCTAACTATTAACAACTTTAGGAGTGGTTGGTAGCTAACTATTAACAACTGTAGGAGTGGTTGGTAGCTAACTATTAACAACTGTAGGAGTGGTTGGTAGCTAACTATTAACAACTTTAGGAGTGGTTGGTAGCTAACTATTAACAACTGTAGGAGTGGTTGGTAGCTAACTATTAACAACTGTAGGAGTGGTTGGTAGCTAACTATTAACAACTGTAGGAGTGGTTGGTAGCTAACTATTAACAACTGTAGGAGTGGTTGGTAGCTAACTATTAACAACTGTAGGAGTGGTTGGTAGCTAACTATTAACAACTGTAGGAGTGGTTGGTAGCTAACTATTAACAACTTTAGGAGTGGTTGGTAGCTAACTATTAACAACTGTAGGAGTGGTTGGTAGCTAACTATTAGCAACTGTAGGAGTGGTTGGTAGCTAACTATTAACAACTGTAGGAGTGGTTGGTAGCTAACTATTAACAACTGTAGGAGTGGTTGGTAGCTAACTATTAACAACTTTAGCAGTGGTTGGTAGCTAACTATTAACAACTTTAGGAGTGGTTGGTAGCTAACTATTAACAACTGTAGGAGTGGTTGGTAGCTAACTATTAACAACTGTAGGAGTGGTTGGTAGCTAACTATTAACAACTGTAGGAGTGGTTGGTAGCTAACTATTAACAACTGTAGGAGTGGTTGGTAGCTAACTATTAACAACTGTAGGAGTGGTTGGTAGCTAACTATTAACAACTTTAGGAGTGGTTGGTAGCTAACTATTAACAACTTTAGGAGTGGTTGGTAGCTAACTATTAACAACTGTAGGAGTGGTTGGTAGCTAACTATTAACAACTGTAGGAGTGGTTGGTAGCTAACTATTAACAACTGTAGGAGTGGTTGGTAGCTAACTATTAACAACTGTAGGAGTGGTTGGTAGCTAACTATTAACAACTTTAGGAGTGGTTGGTAGCTAACTATTAACAACTTTAGGAGTGGTTGGTAGCTAACTATTAACAACTGTAGGAGTGGTTGGTAGCTAACTATTAACAACTTTAGCGAGCTAGCTAACCATCTGTGGCTAACTGTTGGCTTAAACCATTCATTTACTTACAGTCAGTTAGCTACCCCGCTGCTCTCTGCTAGAACATTTTTATGTAGACTACCAGGCCCCCATAGCGCACTGCAAAAACGGACCAACACAGTCAGCAGCAAATCTTGTCTTTGCAAGCTAGCAGCAGAACGACAGTTCCATCTCATGCAGTAAGAGATGAGAGACATGTCCCAACCTTGGAATAGTGTTAATTGCATTGTGCCGTCTGACGACCTTGGCAGCAGGCGTGAGGACATTTGTGTATTCATAGCTCTCAGCACTCTGTTGGAATCTTAACGCGCCGCTCTTGACTCTGGGAAATGCGACACCACCTTCACATGTCCTCATTAGGGTCCTTTTACTGATCATTAGCCTATAATTGATACTCCTCTCTCACAGATGACTTTCCCATTACCCACTAACTTACCCTCACTTGTTAACCTGACAATCCCTCGATTCTACACCTTCCACCCACATTTACTTTCAGACGATTGAACGTCCCGTCATCATTGTTTAACAATGGAATGATGTCACAATATCAAAAATAAGGTTCTCGATGAACAGGTGTTATTTTAGCGCCAGTCTGTCATGTTTGCTTTTGATATAACTTGTGTCCATAGTAAACTGGAAGCGAGTGAAATCAGAGAGAATAGCTGAGTGAGTGCCAGATAGAGTTTGGTGCGTAGTTGCTGTAGTCCCCCTCCTCTCTGTGCACTCCTTTCTTTAGTTCTCTCCATCTATCTCTCACTTTGTCCACTCGTCTATCCCTCTCAACAATCGGCGTGCTCACCATCGATCTTCCTCACTATCCGTCTCTGCCTCTGTCTACCCATCGCTCCATCTGCATCCCTCTAACTGACAATACCGTAATCATGCCCCTCTATCATTTAGCCGTCTTATAGCGTGGTGGTGACACTGTGTCCACTCCTGGCGCTGGGAACTGAAAGGGAGCAAAAGCTCTCCAGGAAAATGGAGCAACGAACTTATGTTGCCTTGAACCATTCAAATCATTCATGTTGCCATGTAGTTTTATTTCCTTTTATACTCAAGTGTTTGTCATTCCAGGCCCTGTGTGACACAAATACTCAACGGCCTCCAGCGCACATGTTTTGCCTATTGTAGTGCTCTAAACTTAGATCCCCTGCTCCATTTTTCAAGCTTTAAGTGGAGAGATGAGAGACAATGGGTCATAGTTCTGAGGAGTGTGCCCAGTAGGAGGCTTGACAACGGTCCAGAGGATCAAAGAAATCGCCCACAAAAAGGCCCATCCTTCACTACCTTCGCTCAAAGACCAACACAATGGTCACTGGAGAGCTTGGAATCGATCGTCGAGTTCACCTGTCCACCTTCAGCTAGATGGAGTATAGACTAAAGAGCCAGAATCTTCTTTAAAAGACTAACCGTTAGACACACAGCCTAGATAAACGGGAACATTTTAAAAAACAATATTTTGTTGATACAGTCCCAAAAGCTGAAATGCTAAACATTTTGGGACAGTATCAACAGTGGACTAATGAAACAAATACCAAACTCAAGTTTACAATTCTTTCAACAAACCAACAATGCCGCAACATCACATGAACTACACACCCATTGTGTCTGCAAGCGTTTCTAGCTACTAGTGTTTGTCTGTTCAGAAATTACTTAATTACCATCTGGAGACACAGGAGTTCTTCGGCATGAACATCGAAGCACTGGCTTGACCTCCAGGCAACGCTAGCAGGCTAACGATACGCTAATGTGACCCATTATGCGCAACTCGCCAGGAGGGGCTTTGACTTTGTCGAGCATCATTGGAATTCAGATGGGCTCTGTAAAATGATAAGGGTCTTTTATCCCGCTTCATAAAAGATACAAGGGTAGTCCTGCTGAGAGTCATTAGCAAGGCATTTACAGTCTGCTTCTTTTCTTATCCACACACTTTCTGCTAGCGTGGCGCCAAAGTGCTTTGAAGAAGCCACAAGGATGTGCTGCTACACAGGAGCCAACTAGTCCCTGTAGCCGACGGATTTGAAGCGGCCTCGCAAACAACTCAAACCCCCTCGTAAAATGACTCTCATCCATGGCTATTGCTTTTAAAGAGGGGAAGCACTTTGAAACGATCCCTTTGAAAAAAAAGTAGGGGAAAAAAGAGAACTCTAATGGCAGGCAATGGTTGAAGGGAGAAAATAGCGGTTTAGCGTGTATTTGCTGAGCATGAAACATGAATTAGCACGGTGTGACGCTAGTGGGCGGAGAGAAACGCACCGCTCTCTGCCTCCCCTCTCTGGCCTCCCTATTACCATTCTGTGGACAAATTGAATCCGAGGCTGATTTGAATTCAGCGCCTGTATAACCTGTTATTTATTCATTGCTTTTCTCTCCCCTACATAACATTAAATCGAATCATTCGTTTTCAATACAGCGGCTGCCGCAACTGCGAGCAGTCTACCGATTTCACGTTCCCCATGCAGCCTCTGGTTTCCAATAGAAAGAAAGAAAAAGCAGAGGAGAAGCTGTCCCCGTGGTTACGAGACGCTTAAATAGGGGTTAGGGGATAAGAAAATTAAATACCATATTTGGACATTCCGTTTGATCTTCAGAGAGGTCGACCCTAACGTAAACTCCAGAGTGTTGGTTAGCACCCTTGTGCAGTTCCCCACTGCCGGGTAATTACTCCATTACAGTGATACATCTCAAATCTGCCCACCGTTTACACTGTGCTTGCCCTCTCATATTAGGCTGTCTGCTATGCTTGACAAGAAAATGATAAAAGGTGGAGGCCCCAGACAGGGAAGGGGGGAATTAAATGGGGTTGCTGATGTTTGCCGCCACAGAACGGATCAAGTTTATATAATGGACCATTTGTCTCATATGCTTTACCTCCATCTCCTCGTGTGTGCTTGCATGCATCTATGTGTGTGTGTGTGTGTGTGTGTGTGTGTGTGTGTGTGTGTACGTGCTTGTGGTGTGTCCATGTGTAAGTGCCTCTGTGCATGTTTGGGAAGTAGCACAGTGAATCAAGTGGATTTTTTAAAATACGAGAACAGCTAAATGTAACCATGGCTGCCTTATAAGGCCCACATAAATACTTTGGATAGACAGCAAGGTCTGTTCCTTCCCAGTACGATTACTTTGACAAGTTTCATTTTTTTTCCCAAAAACATTCTGGATGGATGTAGTAATAAAAGCAGAGGCATCTGCTACTCCAAATACACACTGTCATTGATGAATTCTGTGGGCCTTCTCATTGGATGAAACATGGCTCATCATGGTCTGTGTTTTTACTGTAAATCAGCAGGTGGGATGAATCTGAGAGACATTTAGAGAGAACACAGTTTGCGAAAGCATAACCACAAGAGAATTATCCGTTATCCGTTCCCTATTGTCTAAATGTCACAATAGAGTTTCAAATATTTCTAATGAGTAGTCATGTATTACATGAGTCACTGAATTCACTTATATATTCCAATCAACAAGATAATGTTCATGATCATGATGTGCAAATTTAACAAATAATAATAATGTGCAGCACAACAACGAATTTAACAAATAATAATAATGTGCAGCACAACAACGAATTTAACAAATAATAATAATGTGCAGCACAAAGAATTTAACAAATAATAATGTGCAGCACAAAGAATTGAACAAATTAAAAACGTGCAGCACATCAACGAATTGAACAAATAATAACGTGCAGCACAACAACGATTTGAACAAATAATAATGTGCAGCACATCAACGAATTGAACAAATAATAATGTGCAGCACAACTAATTGAACAAATAATAATGTGCAGCACAACAACTAATTGAACAAATAATAATGTGCAGCACAACAACTAATTGAACAAATAATAATGTGCAGCACAACTAATTGAACAAATAATAACGTGCAGCACAACTAATTGAACAAATAATAATGTGCAGCACAACTAATTGAACAAATAATAACGTGCAGCACAACTAATTGAACAAATAATAATGTGCAGCACAACAACTAATTGAACAAATAATAATGTGCAGCACAACAACGAATTTAATTAATGGGCTTTTACTGTGGACATTAATGGCCTTTTACTGTGGACATTAATGGCCTTTTACTGTGGACATTAACTGTGGCAATGAGAAAATGCCCCCTCCTCCACATTCAGACAAGAAAACAAATGGCTGCCATATTTCTCCTTGACCTCGAATGGACCTTAATTGCAGCTCCTCCAGCCTCTGGACATGTTAATCACAATGCCTGTCTCCCAAATGGCACCCTATGACCAGGGCCCTGGTCAAACGTATTGCACTACATGGGTAATAGGCTGCCATTTGGGATGCAGACAATGTACACGTGTCGACAGCCACCCCTGCTGATTTCCATGTGGCTTTAAGAGTGACTAAGGATGTTCCTCATATTAAGATGCAAGCTATGATATAACCAGTGTTCTTAAAAACGCATGCTCGCAGGCATACAGGCAGGCACACAGTTAGAACTACTTGTCAGCTGAATTATATGCCTTGCTTTCAATGGTGCTCTCTACTGTTACTGCAGGGAGGCGCTATCAGGAATGTGCGGAGGGAAGTGTATGGAAGTGTATTATGAACAGAGTAGAAAATAACATTTTAATTGCAGTAGAAAGCTGCTTGCTGTAGCCTCTGGAGTCACATACTGTAGTTTATATGACAAATGTAAGGGCCAGAACATAAGATGGTGGAAGGCTTAACATATAAGTTAATGTGGATGAGTTGTAGGCTCAAATTTCATAATAATCTGTATGTTGTTCGTGTAGGCTATTTCAATATGGCAAAATGTTGTGAAGGCCTATCTCATCGGACTCTTTTACCTCCGTAGGTCAGAGGCTGATACGACCTTATTTGATGTGTTATGACTTTGTGATCACTGCTCCACTGCCCTTGAGCATGATAAACTACCACAAGCCACATTGCTCTTCTTGTCCTGTGTGTTTGTGTATGTGTGTGTGTGCGTACGTACGTGTGTGTGTGTGTGTGTGTGTGTGTGTGTGTACGTGTGTTTAGTTTGGCTGACTGGCCATATCAAGGGTAGGCTATGTCCCCTTATCTCTCACAACCTTTGAGATAAAAACACATACTGGAATATAGGGTACGAGAGAGAGGGGGGGGGGGAGAGAGAGTACATATACATATGGGGGAGAGAGAGACAGAATGCATGTACGTGTGTCAGGGAGAGAAGGAGAGAGAGAGAGAGAGAGAGAGAGAGAGAGAGAGAGAGAGAGAGAGAGAGAGAGAGAGAGAGCCCCCCCCCCACCATATCAATGCCCAATGCGGGAACAAAGAATCACTGGTATTCAGTGATTACCTTCCGAAAAAGCATGGCACTCACACACACAAACATTCATGTACACACCTGCATGCAGCAGTAGCATTAGCTAGCATGTTATTTCCCTCTGATTACAACACTCTTCAGGGGCCCTTGATAAAGCCAATATTTTCTCTCAAGCTTCTTTGCTGAAAAAATGTGTAATGTTACTACAAGACACTCGTCTGCGACAGCCTTCCACTTCTTATGCAAATGCAGTGCAGAAGAATATGATTGTGGATTTATTTTCCAATACTATTTTACCGCAATAGACCACATGTCTACTACCGGCACGGGGGGAGACAGTGATACCTATACCATTCAAGTGATGTGACACTATAATCTTTGTCAAAGGAGCACTGAGAAAAGAGTAGGGTTAATACGAAATGTCTGGTAAACATATAGTGGAGCTCGGTGTTGGGAATGGCTTAAACTGACTGACTTTTTAATGGTGGCGGAACAACATAGCTAGATGCAGAAGAATACACAGTGCTGTAGCTGGAGGGGTGAGGGAGACTGGCATCCAACCAAATTACTTGGAAAACATGAAGTGATTTTTGTCCACAATATGACTGTGTCTGAATAAAGAGACATGTTTCCGACTGGACATGAATGAGCCTGTGGTCACAGTCCTCCACTTCTCTTTGAAAATGGACATGAATGAGCCTGTGGTCACAGTCCTCCACTTCTCTTTGAAAATGGACATGAATGAGCCTGTGGTCACAGTCCTCCACTTCTCTTTGAAAATGGGATAAAAGCTGACAGCCAGCTAAATGCAAATGCACTCATCAAGAGGGTCACAGTAATTTCGTCATCTTTTTGCAGTTGAAATACCACTACAGGTCTAGATAGAAGAACATCAGAACAGTACTAATTTCTGCATCGATAGACAATAAAGTCGTATTTTATTGACTGTGTTTTGGATGACGAAAACCCCTATAAGAGACACAGTAGCATGGTGTCATCTTGTGTGTTCCTGTCTTGGTTGAGTGAAAGCAGCTGCTGGATTGAGTGACTGAAGGTTGACCCAGCTACCCGGTGAGTGGACAAGCCAGGACATGCTTGTGTGGCCAAGGCGAGCCTGCTGGGCCCTTGACTAGAGACAGAAGGATGGACAACGGGAGGGCAGAGACGGTTTGCCAGGAGGGCAGAGACGGTTTGCCAGAAGGGCAGAGACGGGTTGCCAGGAGGGCAGAGACGGTTTGCCAGGAGGGCAGAGACGGTTTGTCAGGAGGGTAGAGACGGTTTGTCAGGAGGGCAGAGACGGTTTGCCAGGAGGGCAGAGACGGTTTGTCAGGAGGGCAGAGACGGTTTGTCAGGTAGGGCAGAGACGGTTTGTCAGGTAGGGCAGAGACGGTTTGCCAGGAGGGCAGAGACGGTTTGCCAGGAGGGCAGAGACGGTTTGTCAGGTAGGGCAGAGACGGTTTGCCAGGAGGGCAGAGACGGTTTGCCAGGAGGGCAGATACGGTTTGTCAGGTAGGGCAGAGATGGTTTGCCAGGAGGGCAGAGACGGTTTGCCAGGAGGGCAGAGACGGTTTGTCAGGTAGGGCAGAGACGGTTTGCCAGGAGGGCAGAGACGGTTTGCCAGGAGGGCAGAGACGGTTTGTCAGGTAGGGCAGAGACGGTTTGCCAGGAGGGCAGAGACGGTTTGCCAGGAGGGCAGAGACGGTGTGTCAGGTAGGGCAGAGATGGTTTGCCAGGAGGGCAGAGACGGTTTGCCAGGAGGGCAGAGACGGTTTGTCAGGTAGGGCAGAGACGGTTTGCCAGGAGGGCAGAGACGGTTTGCCAGGTAGCGACTGTGCTTGTGTGTTTGTTTGTTTCACCGCATGTACAGCAGTCTGTAAGTGTACAGTGTGTAGTCTACATGTGTTACTAGACTCAGTGTTCAGTGTGTAGTCTACATGTGTTACTAGACTCAGTGTTCAGTGTGTAGTCTACATGTGTTACTAGACTCAGTGTTCAGTGTGTAGTCTACATGTGTTACTAGATTCAGTGTTATGGAATAGATATGATTCAGGCTAGTCTAGAACACTCTTCAGATGTGTTGGGTTTGTCCTAGGTTGAACCGTTGAAGTAGTATGAAGTGGGTGGATCTCCACTAGATTTATGACTAACACCAACAGCCAATGAAACAAATTGCAACGATCATAATAGATTGGCAAGGATGAATCCGAAGTCTGAACTAATAGAGTCAGCGATTAAATCAATTGCAATCCTCCAACAGTTGATATAAATGAGCGACGTAAGAACCAATAACCTGAACTGGAACTCTCATTTCAGAATCCTTTCTATTTCAATCATGTCTCATGACAAAATTATTGTGAATGCCCTTATAGATACTCTATTAGACCTGCCTTGCTAAAAAAGTCATTACATGAGTCCCATTTTCAGCTGGCGGCAACAGTGACAGTGAGAGAAGTCACACTCTTTGACATCCATTGCTCAAGCTCAGTGCACCCGAAAGAGAACATCTAATTCATTTCTGCTCTCTGTTCGCACAATAATACACTGTGTTACATAACAGATTTCATCCACAGACAGCAAAACTCTCAGCCTTTAATGTGTCTCTGTAATGTGTCTTTCAAGCTTCAGAGGGAGAACTACTAACCACAGAGGAGGGATACATGTTGACATTTATAGGGACAATATATGATAATATAGAATGCCTTGTCATAATGCGTCACTCATGGACACCCTAACAGTATCCTCCCATGCAGTTTGGATCCATCCATACAGTGGTTAGATCCTCCAGACAGGCTGACTGGCCCGTCCCTCCACCACCATCCCAAGTTGAAGTGCGTGAAACATTTTCAGATGTGCGTATTCACCAGCAAAATGGAAAAGCCATGCACTGTGCATTCTCCCACCTGACAGCATGTTAGCCCTGGACGATGAGGCAGAGCGGTGGGCGGATTTCTGAAGCACCCTACAATTAATGGGTCCCTGACAGGGCTGAGTGAGGCTGAGCGGGGCTGTTCAGCCAGCGTGGCAGCCTGCTCCATAGCTAATCAACCCCCAAGGAGGGGCTACGTCTGTGGGAAGATCATTCAACCCTCCCCTCAAACCATCCATCACCACCCAGGGAGGCAATCACCAGGCCATTTCCATATGCTGTTTTTTCATCCCTCCATCAATTCGTACAAATCAAGGAGTAGAGATGACTGGCACAGCCATGGGAAGGAGGGGAGGGGTACAGATGACTGGCACAGCCATGGGAAGGAGGGGAGGGGTACAGATGACTGGCACAGCCATGGGAAGGAGGGGAGGGGTACAGATGACTGGCACAGCCATGGGAAGGAAGGGAGGGGTACAGATGACTGGCACAGCCATGTGAAGTAAGGGAGGGGTACAGATGACTGGCACAGCCATGGGAAGGAGGGAGGGGTACAGATGACTGGCACAGCCATGGGAAGGAGGGAGGGGAAAATCTGAAAATGGCAGGTAAATGACCGTTCATGGGGTTGAAAATGACGGAAAGGTAGAGATTATTTGACAAAAAAGTGTGTGCCGCTGTCGGTGTCAAAGCTGTCTGGAATGGTCCCTATAATCCCTATGATGAACAAATCACAATGCTGTCAGATCACATTCAGGCCCATGCGCTGGACCTTGAATTGACTGAGTGCTGCACTGACGTTCTTTCAACCCTCAAATGAGCATAGATGGATTGGAAACATGGGAAATGATTGAGCGGTCATCAATTCCCTCACAACCGATAATCCAGTGAGAGGAGGAAGACGGGGTGTTCGTCAGAGGAAGGGAAGGAAAGGCCATCGTCCCCATGCCGGGATTACAACAACGAGCACATGCTGAACAGGATCGCATCTCCAGTTTGACAGGAATTGGAATAGAGAGGGAATGAAACCCCAAACAAAAGCTTATCTTTTCCCCCTAAAGGAACAAGAGTTTAAATTAGCGGTTGTTTCACTTCTCAAGGAATCAAAGGAGGAGGAGGAGGAGGAGGAGGGAGGTTGTTAAGAGGGGCAAAGGAAAATGAGCCCTTTCCTATTATCTTCATGTCTAATATGAAACGAAGGATAAATGAATTATTAAATGAACAAAAGTCTGACATCCTGACAGTTTGAAGGAGCCCAGTCTTTACAGTTGAACACTGTAGTGTTAGTCGGCAAAAGGCCATCATTGCAGGTAATATATATTCTCTGGTCCGCTCTTTTTAAAGTTTAACAGTGGCTGAAGCAGCTAGCCGCTCTAATTGGCTCCAGTCTGAACACACACTCACACATTCGCAAATACACACATATTTCACTCACAGCCACATATACACTGTGTTGGCTCTGTTATCTCCAGAGTGCTTGCTCTGTCTATTGACGGAGAACATGCACGGCTACAGACAGAGCCTCACAAAGCCCCGCTGATTGTACCATGCCCCGAATAGGAATAAAGCTTTTTTCAATCACCCTTACAATCTCATGTGGTTCAATCAGTGATGTTGGTGTGAGCAAAACAGACTAGTGTAAGTGTAACAACGGGCAATTGTGAATAGTCTTTTAAATCATGCTAACATGATTCAGACTTTGGTTTAAGCAAAGAATTCTATACATAGCGTATAATGTACAGGCCTACTATGTACATTTCAAGTAACTTTTTAGTTACTGCCCTGTTCAATGACCTGCAAAATGCATCCTTACTTCCTACTTTCCTTGAAGTAATAACAAAGTAGATATCATGTGGATTGGTGGAAGCTGTGTCGTGTAAACCTTACTTTTACCTATCCAATCTTGTCAGATCAGTGATTACTTCAATGTGTACGTTTACATGCACACTAATAATTCAATGGCATTACTCATGTAAACACCTTACTCAGCTTATCTTAATTGGTGTAATGGTCATAATCGAAGTAAGCATACGCTGATTAAAACACCTAGATTTCTGAGCAATCTTTTGAGTTAATTAGGACATGCTTATTTAAGTCAGCTAAGAACAAATTCTTATTTACAATGACGGCCTACCCCGGCCAAAACCTACCCGGACGACGCTGGCCCAAGTGTGCGACGCCCTACGGTACTCCCAATCGCGGCCAGATGTGATTCAGCCTGGATTTGAACCAGGGACTGCAGTGACGCCTCTTGCACTGAGATGCAGTGCCTTAGACCGCTGCGCCACTCAGGCGCCTGTGGCTCCATAGGATAACAATGGATAACAATGCCGCCATCCACAGGGCACCAGTCATCACTGAATGGTTTGATGAGCATTAAAACAATGTAAATCATATGCCATGGCTCACGTCTCAATCACCAGATCTTAACCCAATTCAACACTTATGGGAGATTCTGGAGTGGCGCCTGAGACAGCATTTTCCACCACTATCAACAAAACACCAAATTATGGAATTTCCTGTGGAAGAATGGTGTTGCATCCCTCCAATAGAGTTCCAGACACTTGTAGAATCTCTGCCAAGGTTCACTGAAGCTGTTCTGCCTCGTGTGGCCCAATGCCCTGTTAAGACACTATGTTGGCAGTTACCTGTAGTTTTCACATACAAACTTCATGTGTCCGAACACTGAATCAAAAAGGCTTCCCGAAAATAACATGGTCGGTATGGTAGAACGTTTATTTTGATTTCTGAATTCATCAAAGTCCCATCAAGTAGCCTGATTTCAGATGTGTCCATGTAAACTGGATAAGTAGGGAGATTGTTCTTCTTGCGAAGCATGTAAATGTTTTAATAGAACTATTATACTAATCTGAGTATTCACAATAATCACAATATTGTGAGCATTCAAACAAACCCAATGAAGGGAAGAAGGAGGTATTCATTTGAAAAGTATTCAAACATGGTTTGCATTGCAGGTTGCTCTCCACGGAAGTATAATTTGGTTTAATTAAATCAAAATTATTAATGAGATAAGCCATATGTCAACGGAAGTGGCATAACTAATATTACATTTCACAATTTTGACATATATAATGACACAATGTTGGGATTATATGGAAATGTTCCAATTAATTTATATTTGTTTAAATATAACGTATTCAGAATGTAAGGGTGCAATATCAATACCATGAAAAAGCAGAGGGTTTTCTGTATTACAACCAAAAGCAGCCTTACCCTCTCCTCAGCCATAATGTCTGGCATTTAGAATAGATCACTTTAGACATTCAGGGTATTGCTGTTTCTAAGCTGCAATGCTCCCCTACATTTCCCTAATATATTTTACCGTCTAGACATCGCGTTGTCGTAGAAATGCTGCTAAGCTGCCACTTCCAGTGTTTATTTCCAATCCTAGAGGTCACTGATGCACCTCTGCCCTCAACGTTCTTGGGCCTTAGCAGAATGACTCAACAGCGCCTTTGACATTTCCCCATATTTCCCCTACTTCCAGTGTAATGAGCTCACTTGTGGACAGAGCTGCACACTTGCTATCCCTGGCTGACGTTCATGTTTAAGACGGCAGCAGGATGGCAGAAGGGAAAGATTGTATGAAAGGATTCCATAAGTATATGAAGACTAGAATCTTGAAGATTATATGAAAAGGTGGTGAAGGGAACACGAAGCAATCTGATTTTTTTTTTAGTGGAAACATCTGAACATTGCCATGGTAACATGACCACATCTCTGTGCTGTTGTAGAACATTCTGCTAGGTCGAATCGTATACATACTGTATAAAAAAAATACACCGAACAATAATTAATTAGATCTAAAATGATTAGCGTAAACAAACCATGGACGAATATGATCAACCTTGTTTACTTCCGACTTGGGAGTAATTAGTACATTGCTGATGTCTCGTTACATTTACATGCGATTGCTGTGACATCCTTCAGCTAATTCTTTTCATCTGAGCAAATAATAGTCGCTGATTAAAGACTATTGTTGCTCATGCAAATGTTATCATCTCAAGTTTACCCTTGATGCCGTGCGCTTAGTTCACCCAATCAAACTTGCTCTTTGTTATTTCTCACTTTCTGTATATTGTGTGTAATATCAGGTTGAAGTTAAAGGGTTAACGGCTTTTGTTTGTGAGATTGAATTTTCTTTGCTTGACTGACTCCTGTCCTGCTGAACTTGTAGCCAGCGATTCAGTATACATTTTCATCACATCTTTGAGCAATATGCATTATGAATGCATGTATAACCTTTGTACTTTATATAGACTGAGCCATGATATGAACACTAAAATACAAAGACCAATTTGTGGAGTCAAAACCCCATGTCATGACTTAAAAGACATTGTAAATAAACCAAAAAAAGACTGTCAAGTTAGAACAGAACTATAACACTGCGAACCAAACTGAGTGCTACTATGAGTAACTGGAAACTGTTTAATAAGTCAACGAATCAGTCATTATACAAATACTGTGCGGAAAGTGGAAAAACTAATATTTGAGAAAAGCACCGCAGCGAAACTCTTCATTTACTCTCTTTGATAGAGAATTGATTTGAGAGAATAAGCGAGCTGATTAGATCGAGGACCAATCAAACACTTCATTCTTGATTTTTTTCTTTAAAGGGGCCGGCGTCATCCAATCCCGTCGCAGATTGGCAGGCCCCTTGCTGACAACATAAGCTGCTGTTACTATGACAGCCATCCCAGGCCTTCTAAGATTCTCGCTCACTTCACAAAGAACATCTGAAGTGGGGATCTGAGGCAAGGGCGCTGTTCTGAACGTTGGATGGGATGCCTTTCTGCTAATGCTATGATTCACGCAAGCATCGCTAATAGCTTATCTGCACCGACAATCCCAGGTCGCCCACTAACCTCCACTCCCCCAGTCAATTCCTCTCCCATCCCTCCCCATCAATGATAATCGTTATCTCGAGTCCCATCTATCTTCGTCTGGGCACATGCAGACGGCCCTTAAGTGATTCACTCTGTGGTTAACCATATTGCACCCCGGGGACAGTCAGACAGTAGACGGTTAAACATTCCCGTAGACGGAGGAGGATACCCTGACAGTGGCTTCCAACCTCCAAGCTATCAGTCAATAGTGAGCGCGGAAGCTCGAGTGGTATCTCTCCTGGTGTTGTTGCTGATTGTCTCCGCCGGGGAAAAAAGGTGTGAATTGTCTTAGCGGGATCTGAGTGATAGCCATTCATTTGCAATGGTTTGGCCCAAAGAGGTTTGTCTTATCTGCTCCCCCTGCCAAACGGGGACTGGAGGGTGAGCCCTTCCCAGCACGCTCTGTCACTGTTTCCTGGCTAGGGGGTTATACGCACGCACACATGCAAACAAACACACACGCATGCACAAACAAACCTCCAGCCTGCACGCATGCACACACAGACGCTAGCACATATACACACATGTGCACTACACTACACACACGCACATTAGACACACAACTCCAGACCCATCCTACCCAGACCCCAACCCCACAGCCATGAAACCTCGCACACAATGCAGGGAGGAATCACATGACCAGAACTGACATTTGCAGCGCACCCATAACAATAAGGTGGCTGATTAAAAGGGCAGAATGAAATCGTACCACACCCTGTACATTGTACTAAGTCCCAGATAAATAGGATTTAGACCCGTGCAGGCCACTGATTCCTTCTGTATCAAATCCTGATTACTATAAAGAGGAGAAAAAAAGGTCTAGGGTGTCTTAGAGATGCGTAGTTACACCAGAATACACAGTCCGTGGACAGATAAGGCAGAATTCTTTATAGAGAAGGCCGGGGGGAAACTGCTCTGTTGAATGCAATGCTATTTTAAAGACGATGGAATAAAGGCTCTGTTTTTATCTTGCTTGGGGCGATGCACAAAAGAAGCTGGCATAGCAACGTGGCAGGTTTTAAAATTGGGATCAAAAGGTTCAAGCTAATTAACAAACTAAATAAGAGTCTCCCAAGCTTCGTCTGTGTACACACACGCTCTCTCTCTCTCTCTCTCTCTCTCTCTCTCTCTCTCTCTCTCTCTCTCTCTCTCTCTCTCTCTCTCTCTCTCTCTCTCTCTCTCTCTCTCTCTCTCTCTCTCTCTCTCTCTCTCTCTCTCTCTCTCTCTCTCTCTCTCTCTCTCTCTCTCTCTCTCTCTCTCTCTCTCTCTCTCTCTCTCTCTCTCTCTCTCCTCTCTCTCTCTCTCTCTCTCTCTCTCTCTCTCTCTCACTGCAGCGTGGAGGAAAAAGTAATGGGAGACCATAAGGGTGTGTGCGTTTTGTGTGTGTTGTCCGTGTGTATACATGTGTGGGATGGGAATGGAAAGGGGATACCTAGTCAGTTGCACAACTGAATGCCAACCCCTCTGAATCAGAGAGGTGCGGGGGCTGCCTTAATCGACGTCCACGTCATCGGAGCCAGGGGAGCAGTTGATGTTGTGGGTTAACTGTCTTGCTCAAGGGCAGAACGGCAGGTCTTTACACGTTGCCCGCTCTGGGATTCAAATCACCAACCTTTCGGTTACTGACCAAAACTCTACCTGCAACCCTTCTGTGAACACATCTTGGTGTGTGCGCGTGTCGTGCTTGGGCGCATACACGGGTGCACGTTTACAAATCCAAAGACAAATTGCTCCCAGCGCTGAAATGTAACAAATACCTGCCAAATTTTCCACCAACAACATCAGTTCCAATTAACCATGCTTTAGAGCACCGTGACCCACAAAAATAAAATGGCTGGTGATCAAGGTTTCCTGTCTGTTTTAATTTTATTTGGCTTTTCCAGCGGAACCCGGAAGAGGCTGAGAGAGGGAGTCAAACTGAAAGGACAAGGGCACGTAATAAAGACGAACGGCTAAAGCATGAAATGTGATTCGTTGCCTCGGTACAGCAACATTTACAACCAAATATAGCCCACATTGACAAGCCATGAATTTTAAAACACTGTCAAATCCAGAAAAGCACACCTCCGGCTGCTATAATTACGTTAAGTCCCAGGAGGCTGCTGGGGAGAGACAGGGAGATGGTTAACTGACTTTATCAGGTGGCCATTTTGCCTGACTTCCACGTGTGCTAGCAGTTTTTGGTTATGTTCAATTCAATACATTACCTCAAAACGTCATACCGAATACAGAAGAATAATCTAGAAAAACATCAACAGTAAATACTGAAACTCTACTCAATAAAACCCCTGAAACTCTACTCAATTAAACCCCTGAAACTCTACTCAATAAAACCCCTGAAACTCTACTCAATAATATTCCTGAAACTCTACTCAATAAAACCCCTGAAACTCTACTCAATAAAACCCCTGCCCAAACTCAAGTTTTGGGCTAATTTCTATAGCATATGATCATCATGGTGTCGACACGTTGTGTCTCTGTATGACCTCTTGTTGACCTTAACAACGTTTTCACAATGCATTATATTTAACCTTTCCTTTTGTTGTCTTAGATTAGAATCTCATTAGATTATGTCAGAATAGTGACATTTAACCATTGCAGTTATATGTCACCCGAGCTGACATTAGTTAGATGTCACTTACGGTGACATATGTCTGAATTCATAACACGTCACACCTGAATATGAAAATTCCTAACAGTAGCCCTATATTTATGTTGCCTGGAGTGTTTGATTGTTCGTAGGGTAACATTTTTGTCTCCTAGGGAGTAGAAACAGTGTGTCGCGCTGACAGTGGAGAACTGGAAACAACATTCTGAGACAGGGCCCTCTCCTGAACAAAATGAACATCTGCCATTTCTCATCAGCTATATTGAAGCTAAGTGTGCTGACAGTGAATGCAATTGGATTGTGTACAAGAGACCCTGTGAGACCAGACATATGTTCTGGAGTGTGTCCGTGGACAGAGTTTTTGTGAGTGTGTGTTTATGTTGAGGCGGCAGGTAGGCTAGTGGCTAGTGGTTAGGGTGTTGGGCCAGTAACTGAAAGGTTGCTGGATCGAATCCCTGAGCTGACAAGGTAAATAATCTGTCATTCTGCCCCTGAACAAGTGCGAGTGGGTGAGTGAAGTGTGTTTGTACAGGTAGAATAACTGTTCAATCTCTTCCTCCACTGTCTCTGCGTCACTAATGGAGACCACTGTGTCACACACATCAAAGGAGCCCGCTCTCGCTGTATACAATTGTACTGTGACTTCTCCCAGCCTTTGTTCGTATGCACCACAACAACTCCCAGGCTGCTAGCCTAGCTCTCTGCCAAGAGGATTCTCCCTGCCTGCCTCCTCCTCTTCTGTCTAGGGACAGATTACATTTTCATGAAAATTAAATATTAGTTTTCCACTCTGGCAATCGACGGCCATCTTAATTTCACACAACTGTTGATGTGTTCACCTCTCGGTGTCGGCTTACTTTAAGTAACACAACTCTTTTTCTCTCTCTCTCTTCTTTCTGTTGTCGGGACTCTGTGGTGAATTATTTTGCACACGACCTTGAGTTCAACTTTTTATAAATAGAAGCGGAGCACTATCTCCGACGGCCCTTTTCGCACCCTCTTGAAATATTTGCGAGTCATTTAAAAAGTTTGCGTGAACCCAGGTGAGGAGGATCTACGCAAGTGTGCGTGTGTGTGTGTGCGTGTGTGCGTGTGTGTGTGTGTGTGTGTGTGAGAGAGAGAGTGTGAGCGTGTGATCACATAAAGAACATTTTCTGGTTGTGAGGGATAAAAAGACCCAGACTCTGAAATGGCTCGTCGTGTTTGGAGAATTTCAACCGAGCAGCAGCTAGCAAACACAACTCTAATTCTCCTCACAGACGCGTGGCTTTGGAACAGTCACGAAGCACACAACAGCAAATACATCTTCAGACTTCTGGTGTTTTCCCCAAAGTATAAATGATATTTGGGGAGACAAAAGGAAAACGAGGACACTGGCTGTTTTAGGAGGAGGGGCAAAGGAGCGAAAGAAACGAAAGCGATGCCATTTCATGAGGAAGATTGATTAACTGACCATGATGAAGCACTAAGTATTAGGTAGATAAAGTAATTGAATATTCAATACATCCCTGTCTGGCACTGAATAGCAGCATTAAGAAATAAGAGGCAAGAGACTATAAATTAGTTTAATCAATCTTCTGCCTCCAACTAAAATATAAATAAGCATAAGTATTTATTAAATGGTTTGTGGGCTGGTTTGTCATTTCAAAAACATTGGTTCTCAGCATAAGCATTGGCTCCTCTGTGACGGTGAGGCATGAGAGTGAGACGTGCATTATATATATATATAGACATTGCCGTTGTTCTAAAATACATACTTTGCTTTACCTGCTGTTCAGGTATTTATTGCATCACATAGCTTTCAGTAACTTCCCTCTAAATGGTCGCAAATTTGTATCATTTCACATTCTAAAATGGGTGCTATAGCCTACCTCATGACAAATGATGTATGCTCAAAGCTCATTGATTGGCTGAATTTGTTACATAACCAATGGCATCCATTGAAGTTGGCATAACTTAAAGTCTGGGATCTTAAGCACAACAACATATCGTACAAATTGGATTCGTCACATATCATACACATTGCTAATGTACATATATACATTTTCATTTTTTTTAAGGACGAAACACAAATTGAAGTGGTACACAATCGGATTACGTAGTACGCGAGAAACGAGGAGCCGTTCTGGCTCGCGAGCACCCCTTTCAAAGCTACTGGTTGAAATTATACAAATGTTGGGGAGCATCACTTTATCAGAGGACACACAAAATGAACAACTATAGCTTTGGATGTAAAGCTTTAGACCCTAAGTCAGACAGATGCTATAGAGAAACAGACGACAGGCTGTTAGTTGGTCTAGTCTCTGACAAAGCACAAACAAATGCCTAAATTCATGACTATTGTACAGTGTTGCACCGTTTAACATGGGCCTTGTTTCCACGTATGACTGAGAGAATCAATTTATTCATGAGCACCGGTAGACACAATCAGTGTCAGAGCTTCACTGATTATAAGCTAAAAAACAGACCTCAATTTCAAAAATATACTGAAATCACTCTATCCTATAAATTATCTATGTAGCATAGAAATGATGGTATGAACACTACTTGTTTAGCAGGTTAAAGAAGAGAAGAGGGAGAACACTGAAGGTCAGGAGGAATATTAAAGGCCTAGATACAGTAGAAAGAGTATTTTCTCGATTCTTTCCTCAGACGTTTACAGGCCTGCAGAAGGAGTGCGATTGACCATCTGGCCCTCAGTATGGAGCTATGCACTGTAAAAGCACTCAAATCAATGGAAACAAATGAAGAGCAGACACTGCACATACAGAACGCCCCAGGCCACTGGCCCGCCACCACCACCCACTTCCAGTGAATGTTGCTTGCTTGTTTGGTATTGTAACGTATTGTTCGATGCTGGCCGGCGACCATGAACTACAACAGGGCCCTCTGGTGGTCTGTTGAAAAATGAGTTTGACCCAGAGTATGAGTTTGTGAATAGTATACTCATACGCAAGCACGATACACAACCTCACACATACCTCACACAACCTCACACAGCAGCGTCATTTCAGTTAAACCTAGGGTATGGCAAGCTAAATTGACTCCAGTCATTATTTCCTTGATGCTGTAGCTTCACTCACCTCAGTCAATAGGGGACTTAACATTCTACAAGCAAATATGATACATGAATTAGCTGCTACGCACTAGCGCAGCACCAGGATTAAAACTTTAGTTTAGTTTCATGCAAAGTCAAACAGCAGTTACCTAGCCATCTACTACAGCCATCTTTGCAGCTGCAGCCAGCCAGCTAGGTGTCCGCATGGTCCTAAAGTCAGCCCCTATTACCACTTTTAGTAGCCTATTTTTAATTTTTCGCGTTGAACTAGGGTATGGCGACTGCCAATTGACAACCCGTATGCACATACAGTCTAGGCCTAGTATAACATATACCATACATAAGCATGTTAAAATGCCCATAGACTAAAATAAAGTAGATTATGTGCAGACAGACATAGAAACCCATCAAAAGGCACTCAGAAATGTACTTAAAAATTAAGATTTACATAGAGACACAGTGTTATTGGCATAGATGTCACTATATTATTACTGTATAAAATATGCCCAAGTAGCACAGTAGACACAACCCACACACAAACACACACACACACACATTCAGACTGTACATGCAGACACATTTTCATGCATTTCATTTTTCTGTTGTAAAGCATTTGTATGTTTCTGTTCACGTGGACATCAACTCAGATTCAGCACATTTTCTTGGCACATCCTTCTCATCTGCCTTTTGTCAAAAAAGCCTATACAGAAAGCCTAACTCAGGGACACAGAAAGAATAGTACCTGCACTAGAATAAAAAGAAAAATTATATTCACCCCAAAAAAAATGCAATAATGCGTCTGTAGCACATTTCAAGGTAAATTTGTCTCAGCTCTGTGGCATTTGAAAACCAAGACCAGTCACAGGCTGCTATTTTCAGACTCCATTGAATATGCTGCGGTAATAGAAAAAAAATATATTTTGACAAAATATTTGGAATTTGCACCACTAAAACAATGAGGAATTTGCACCACTAAAACAATGAGGAATTTGCACCACTAAAACAATGAGGAATTTGCACCACTAAAACAATGAGGAGTCCACACAGCATCTTAGACGTCACGACTCTCCACAACAATGTCAAAGTCATAGCTGTTCACAATATGCTGCAGTCAATCATCAAGACGTGACCAGCCAGAATAAGTGATGACGAACCACATCTGTAATACTAATAATACCATACATTGTTTTCTAGTGAGGCATGATGGCTTTAGTTAGTTCTGAATAATGTTCTAATAATTTTTATGGGAACATATACATATATAGGATACTAATTTAAACTATCAGAAATCAAGCATTTATTTATCATAACATTTTATCATTCAGAATGTATGGCCTATATGGCTGTCTTAGTGGTTATTTGTTGACAGGTGAACAACTAGGCTGTGGTGTAGCCTAATAACATATGTTTTACTGTAAGAAATAGGCCTGCCTGTTTGTTTTTTTAAACAAATGGATTGGATTTGGGCAAAATAGATTATACCCCACAATTTGTCAAATTAAAACTATATTTTATATTAATTGTGTTTGTTCACTATTTTATATAATGACTAGTTAGGTTATCTGTTAAGACAAAATACACATTTGTCCAGGACCCTATCATATCTCTCTCCATCGTTTACATTGAGCGTAAATCTACGTTAATGTGGGCTAATGCCATTTTGAGTAATTGTCCTGCATGGCACCGAGCCACTTGTCAAAAGCGATTTGCCTTGGGACAAAAAAAAGTATTGATCTTCATTCTGTCCCTCTCTCCTCGTGGCACAAAACGTTTCGTCGCATCACCGCGCTCAGAATGACAATTCTCACATTGTTTTACTTGGAGTGATTCCAAAAGACAGGGGCAGCACCACGCGCTCAATTGTGTCATCGCATTAACGTTAAAGCATGGGGGTAAATATTGTGGGAAAAAGGGCACTAGAGATCAGTGCAGGGGTCGCTTGCCAACTTAATTCCACAGTCATCCGCGTCATGCGGCTGTCTAAGGCGGGCGACACCTGTGCCATCTCAGCACACGGGGCCGCTTAATATTTGTTGTTGTTCCGTATTTGCCCTCTTAAGTACAAATAAGATGTTTGGCTTGTGCATACTTATATTGTATTGCTATGCAAACTTTCTCTACTTTTTCAAGCATTTTTAAGCATGTCAACCTTGTTCAACATGAATAACTGACGTGAGATGAAGACGTATCATGTGTATCGACTTAGGCTGTATTTATAACTAATCAACAATATTGATTGCCACATGATAACCACACAGGGAACGTATAATAGACTATCAGAAAAATAATGGAATAAAAAAAATAAACAAGCATGGGTAGGGGTCATTTTTACACAAAAAGGCTACAATGTGATTGCATCGCAGCCTCGCAGCCTCCTGACATGAAGTCACAATAGTTGCACAGTGTTTAATCCAATGTATCACTGTCGTATAAACTACTGTGGGCTACAGTCTCTGCAGTGTTGTTTTAGATGTACACAATCATCTGATAGCATACCCTTGAAAAGAGCGTAAAAATGTATATTTTGTAAATGAAGGGCAAGACCGTTACTCCGAAATCCACAGATGCTGCACAAGCACAGAGAGACCCCCACTTTTCTAACTAGGTAGGATTTCCACTCCAAGAACGATAGTGATTCTTTAACTATCTCCACATTACACATACATAGACAATTAATAACACGTACCTATTCGAATGACATGAGGCATCCCACAAGTGTACTGAATCCAAAATAGACATAGAATGGCCGATGTCCAGTATTCCAAAATCGAACTCCGGGCAGACAACCAAGTATTTCGCATGATTGTAAAGTCGTGGGATCCACTTTTTAAGATTCCAAAGATGCTTCAGTGTTGCTCATCAAATTTGAATTCGACGGAGTCATATGTGGGTTTGTGTGTCTGCGACAAATGGGCGCTCATTGTACTTGGTGCAACATTCTCCCAGTTGTTTCACTCTCAAGGCTCTGAATGGCTTGTCGAGATTATAACCCAGGTCCACACACAGGCGGATCAGTGCTACACCTGCGAACGCTGGCTGCTACAATTAGCCTGCACGAGTCTGTATCCCTTCCCCGCCTACCGTTGATGCTATTTGTCTGCTGGCTCGAGAACAACCGGGCTGGATTCCCGTACAAATGTGGAAGGGAACTGCGCCTGCGGTACCTTTGGTCGCCTCCAACGATGCTCTGACCGGTGTTAGCCACAAGAAGCCTTGAAAACCGGTTTCTTAATAAGTTTCTTCAGAATTCATGCAAGCTCATGACATATTTCAAATATTAAAATATCAGCCCTGATTTGAAATATTCAGTTTTTCAAAAATGTTGATATAGCCAAATAGCAGTTATTATCATCATGGTTATTGTCTAAATGGTAATTAATGTTCAATTAGGAAAAATATTCGAAAGGTTTAAGAAACGCTTCTTCATGATGCAGTAGTCGTTGCTCTCTGTTTCTCTCATTGCGCAGTGAATGAAGTTTTAGATAAGCCTAATAATATTTTTTTTAAATCCGTGCACGACCGGAATTGCTTTTTTAAATAGAATGCTTGTTCAACTCACAACATGTGCGTGGTTGGACAGATTCACTGGTGCTGATCTTTTTTGGTACTGAGCAAAGCTTGGGTCATGAGAGCGAGCGCCACCAGCCTTTTTCAATAGTGCCACTAGAGGCACTTGAATCATTAGGCATAGGTTATAATTATGTCCATGAAACATTTGACACGTGAGATTTTACCACCCGATTACTAAATGTTCTATTCTTATTTATTTCTACGTATTTTACATCTACGTGTTGATGATGCACGTTTTTGGTTAGATTAATGCTCCCTAAAAAGCAATTCAAATGTTCAGTATAAATAACTTCCCCACGTGTGTCAAAAATAATAAAATGTGCAATGCTTTGCATGCAAATTCTGCCAATTATACCTAAACAATTTCAATGATAAACACTACAAAAGTTACCGTGTATAGTTTACCCATCCCACTGAGTCAATTAAAAAGAATTGGCTACTAAAATTCAAAGGTGTCTCTAAGGTAAAAAGTGCGTTCATGTCCTCACCCTTTTCAGGCCTAATCAACATGTTTAATGACAAAGAAAGCTTCTGAACAAACGTAGAAGGACACGATTGAGCGGCTTGAATTGTGTATTTACATGTTGGAAAATAATAGTCTGGCAGTGGGGCGTGTGCCATTGACAAAGCAGACTGCTCATCACGATTATTTGGAGCGCTCTGTCTGTGTCAATGAGTACATTACGCTCACATAACTGCTTAGTGCCTTTCTGTCTGTCAATTTGTCATGTTTTATATGGAGCCGTCAGCCGCAAGACACGGTGGGTGAAGCATGATTGCAATCGCATAGAGAGTGTGCCACCGCCTGCAGTGCTCACCTCCTCTCGCCCCCACTTCCTCTCTGCTGTAGGTACGATAGTGACTGTGTGGAAGTATGAAGTCACATCACACATGTATTAATCTACTCGGTGACACACAGAACTATTTTACTTACTGCCATGATGTGTTCCAGTGAAAACGTAAATTGAATATATCAGTTTGTCCCTTGTGAGAAATTAAATTTATATTTTAATGAAGGAAAGGCTGAGAGCGAAATGTTGGTATCTCTAGACTGAGTCTCTACCTCTATCTCTACACTTGATTTTTATATTGAAATATAAAGGTTTTACAAGATTAGCGCCGCCCTGCTGGTCACCTGTTAAGCAGCTCCCATTGTTCGTGCGTTGTTTTAGTATGTTTTTTTTGCAACAGTTGAATAGTTCAGGATTATGGAGTGCTACTGTTTTAAGAAGGTTTTAGCTGTCCTTTTTATCACTGAGGCACTTATTATTTTTCTCAGCGCCGAACATACACACGAGTCCTCAATTATTTACAACCAAGCCCAACTCCTGGATTTAGCACACGCAGCACTGCTGCGCCCCAGGGAAAAGTTCGATATTCTGGACGAGTTGAAAAGGCGACGGCGTGGACGCAGGGCGGGATTGAAGTGTAAAGCAAAGCTTAGGAAATACAAGCCGGCTATACCGTCTATCATTATGGGCAACGTGAGATCGCTACATAACAAGATGGACGAGCTTCAGGGGCTGGTCCATGGACAAAGAGACTACCGGGAAGCTAGCCTATTGTGCTTTACAGAAACATGGCTGAATGATAACATCTACATAGAGAACGTCACTATCTGTGGTTTCCAGACCATCAGAGCGGACAGGGATAGCGTTTCTTCCGGTAAGGTTAAGGGAGGAGGGCTGGCTTTATTAGTTAACAACAGATGGTGTAATCCAAAACATATTACTCTTAAGGAACAGTTTTGTAGCCCGGACATTGAGCTGTTAGCTGTTAGCCTGAGACCCTACTATTTGTAGAGGGAATTCACGGCGACCATTGCTGTTATTGTTTACATCCCGCCCTCCGCGGACGCAAACATAGCATGTGACGTCATCCACTCTGTTATCGCGAGGTTACAGACAGCGCATCCCAGTGCTTTCTTTGCCATTTCGGGGGATTTTAACCATGCATCTCTCTCTTCAACTTTGCCCATGTTCAAACAGTTCGTGAAGTGCCCAACCAGGAATAATACATCTCTGGACTTGTTATATGCTAATGTGAAGGATGCATACAACTCCACTGCACTCCCTCCCCTCGGTAGATCGGATCACAACCTTGTCCACCTCACCCCACTCTACAGGCCTATGGTCCAACAGCAGCCTGTGACCACTAGGACCATGAGGTGATGGTCTCCGGAGGCGAATGAGGCCCTACAGGACTGCTTTGAAACAACAAACTGGGATGTGCTCTGTGAGGCTCATGGAGAGGACATTGATGGACTTACTGACTGCATAACGGACTATATTAATTTTTGTGTAGACAACACTGTACCCACCAGGAAGGTATGCTGTTTTCCAAATAATAAACCCTGGGTCACCAGCGACCTGAAGGCCCTGCTGAATGAGAAGAAGAGGGCCTTCAAGGAGGGGGAAAGAGACAAATTGAAATGCGTCCAGAGGGAGCTGAAGTTGCGGATTGCTGAGGGGAAGAGAGGGTATAAGAAGATGGAGGACAAGCTGAGGCAGAGCCAGGTGAGAGAAGTGTGGAAGGGTATGAGAAATATCACTGGCTTCAAAAAGTCAAACAGTGGGCAGACAGAGGGGACCCAGGAGAGAGCCAATGAGCTGAACCAATTTTTTAACAGGTTTGATACTGGCCCAGTCCACCTCCCTTCCAGCTCCCCAGGCCACACACCCTCACGTCTGTCCCACCCCCACTTTGCTCACAACACCTTTGCTCACAACACAACACCTCTCCACCCCTGCTCCATCTGGACTGATCCTCAACAGAGGTGTTGTGAGTTGCAGTGATGAGACAAGATCGCATTTGGATATCGTTAAATTGGGGAGAAAAACGGGGTAAAATACAAAATAAATAAAATAAAGGGATTTAAAAGATTCAGTTGAAGATGGCGACATGGCAATCTAGTCTTAATGAGCTTGAATGCACTGATGGGAGAACGGCTTGGCCCATTGGATTTATATTCCTATTTTGAATGAGAGGAAAACAAACTGCTTGTATCAGAGGGCATGCGAGCTAAACAACCAGAACTGACTCTGCCACTGCATATTCATGTCTTAGGGAGCAGATCTATGGCCCCTTAGCACAATATAAGGACTATCAACGTGAGTTATGTGGCCCTGCTCTCACATTATCAAGATTAATTGACTGCTGCTCTTTCAAATATGAAATGTACACAGCTTCAGCAAACAAGTCATTCCGGGGGTCTGGGGGTGCCCTCTATAGAGAGCCTTGTGGCAGTGCTCTCCATCACCCAGACTGATCTATGGATCTGATCGATGACAATGATCAATGGTCAGACAGGTGTGTGCCATCACCCAAGACATAGTGGGATGCTATGAGAAGATATGGGCTGCTATGGGACACACACAAGCTATCATATAGATAGACCTGGGTTCAAATACTATTTGAAATCAAGTCAAATACTTGAGCTGTGCTTGATTGAGCTTGCCTGTTGTAAAGGAACCAATAGAAACGTTTAAAAAGTGAAAGACATCCAATATCACAGTCACCCAGAACTCATCCCCTGACAATATGAAGTCCTTCTATGTAACGCTAGGAGGTATAATATAATGCTATATAAATATTGTCCGATATTTTGTTGAATATTACAGGGGCAATGAGTGGAAATTTATACGGCATCGGATGCTCATATTATTCCATGCTGGGTTAATTACAACTTCTCTATTTTATGAATGTGTGTACGAGGGGTTGGGGTTTTGGTCAGAATCATTATGAACGCTGCTGTTAATGGGCAGCCTGTGTAGGCTATCTTATATGACCAAAAATCATTACACATCGGCCAAGCAGTAAATTAAAAAATATTTCAACCTGACGCCTGTTAAGTCACACGTTCAGATATGACGACAGTTTGAGTGTGCTTCTGTCCTGTTTTTTCCCTGTGAAATGATTGCCCTGGCACTTACAAACTAGCAGACTTTTGCGATCAATTACTTGTCTGGAGAGTCAGTCATAGCTAATGGTTCAGAAAGCACCAAGTCTCCATTGTAAAACTAGAAACATCGACAAGTGTTGCACTTAGTTGACTGGATTGATCAGCACATTTAGTTTATTTTCGAGTGACGGTAACAGAACAGAGAGACACGATCGATGCTTCTCTCAAGGCGCCTTTCAGTGGCTGCTTATAACCCAAGCCTGGGATTGGTTAGGACAAGATGTGCAACCCACAGCGTTAGATTGTTCATAATTATTTTGACAAATTGCTGTGCTACTATTGAGCTGCAAAAATGAATCATGTGAAACATTTGTTTTCATTGATTTTCATTCCCTCTTTAAGAAGATTGTAAAAGGCATCTCCACCAGGCAGAAGATAACGTTGGAGATCGAACATCTCCCTACAACAAAAGGTGAATAGTCACCCGGCTTTCAGAAAGTCTACAGTCTAATATGGTTATGAATTGGGTGTCAAGTTTTTTGAGCCTCTCCTTTGAAAGAAACCACTGTATGGACATTTTTTGGTCCCAAAGAAAATTAAAATGAGATTCAAACAAAATTTTTAAAAAGATTTAAAAAATGTTTTGAGCTGCAAATTCAAAAGTATGTTTAGCCTGATTGCATGCTGTTCGGCAATCTAGTGTAGCAAACTTAACTCAACACCAAGCAACCTTGTAAAGAGGTTTGGATCTCTTGCCGTAACGGCTAAGGTGTTGGGTTGACAGTCACTGGAACCTGCTTTCTAAGGGATATATGAATCCGCTGCATTATGAACGCACATTCAGACATTATTACTTCTACATCTTTCTATACATCTTGACAAAGGCCTTATCTCCTCTATCTCTCCTTTCTGAACTTATTATCCAATGCACGTTGAGAAGGAGGTAAGGAGAGAGAGGATGTGAGGAATATAGAGGAAAAATAATTGAGAAAGGGCCATAGTGTTTCCCTCCAGACCTTTTCAATCATTTCCCATCCTCTGTCTGTCACGGCCAAAATAGCATTTTATAGTTCTACATTGTTTAGTATGGTCACGCTGAAGCACGGCTAGTTGTACTTCCCCTCCCTAGCACACGCTGTAAGGCTGTCAACGCTGTGGGTTTGTGGTGACTCTATCAGCCTGCCATAACGTCCTTGGCACTTTTAGTGGGCAGACAGATAATTAAATGTTAATTTACTCTTTTCAACTTTACCAGTGCAGTATCGCCCTACTGCTTTGCTCACTGTTGACAGATTGAACGCTGTATGATTCTTGGCGTATGATTCAAGGCAGATGAGGTTATGAGGAATTGGCCAAATTCTGGGTCTGATCACGACATTTATATAGTGTGGGCTCAGGCCCGTTCTGTCTCGGAGCTGGAGACTGAGCTGAAGATCTATGTGGTGCGCCTGATGTGTGTTTTGCAGACAATCACAGGCCTGATCTTTCATCCAGACAGTCTGGGAGATGGGAAGTGAATGCTGCGAGGGTTTCAATCCAAAAGGTTATAGATGAGAATCCCGATTTCAGTATGATATCCAAACGCACCAGTAGCAGAGCTTCAAGACATGATCAGGCCATGTTTGCTGTGCAAGAGCTGAAACCAGTGACCTTGTTACGTCCCTTGACAATCTCCCTGTCTGGTTGTCCTTATGTGCCCGCTTGTTTTTGGTTTCCCTCTATTAACCTCTGTTGTTCCCAGGTGATCCTGGTTGTGTTTTCTTTCATTCTCTGTTCTAGTCTGTTCCCTTCCCAGGTGTGGTGAGTTGCGGTTGACGACGTAGGCGGGTCCATCAAGCTCATCAGCCAATCAAGTGTGGCTCACAACAGTATAAATGGTGTTAGTTTGTGTTTGGTTAGGTTAGGTAAGGAGGGGTGAGAATTTTGTTAGATTGTTTGATACAAGTGTGTTTTGTTTGATACCAGTGTGTTTGTAAACCTTATCCTAGTAGTCTGTGGAGTAGGGCTAGGTAAGATACCCTGGGGTTTACATCCACCCGTAGGTAACCCACTGTTATATACACTAGGATAGAAGCAAGCGGCTGTCACCCAGTGTTATTGTAGCAGTGAGGTAAGTTTGTGTTTAGGTTAGTTTGTGACAGGCAGGGTTTAGAGGTGTAGGGAAGTTCAGGTGTCTTTTTGTATAGTTTCTTTGCTTTGACAGACCGCTGGCACCGCCCTACTCCTAACCCCTTTACCTGCTGTCCTCCTTCCCTGATTGTGACGATGTGATTGTGTGCGTTGGTAAATTATCAATGTTTTCAGTAAATAATAAGTATAATGGTTCTTTGAGTTGTGGCGTTCTTCTGTTTAGTTAGTTTGCACATAACATCACACCAGTTCCGTCATCCATAGTCTGGCCTTAGGCAGTTGTGTCCTCCACCTCTCCCGAGCCATTGGAGGGGCGTAACTTAATCAGTGATTAGATTCTCAAATTATGCAGCTTTCTACCACTGGTAAAAGCTGCATGTGTGCCACACAAGGACCTATTCCCTTTACACTCGCAAAAGGCAATGGTCGGTCAAGACCCAAGTGGCTGCTATCTTCAAGGGGACCTTCAGGTCAGCAAGTGGCTGCTATCTTCAAGGGGACCTTCAGGTCAGCAAGTGGCTGGTATCTTCAAGGGGACATTCAGGTCAGCAAGTGGCTGGTATCTTCAAGGGGACCTTCAGGTCAGCAAGTGGCTGGTATCTTCAAGGGGACCTTCAGGTCAGCAAGTGGCTGGTATTTTCAAGGGGACATTCAGGTCAGCAAGTGGCTGGTATCTTCAAGGGGACCTTCAGGTCAGCAAGTGGCTGGTATCTTCAAGGGGACCTTCAGGTCAGCAAGTGGCTGGTATCTTCAAGGGGACCTTCAGGTCAGCAAGTGGCTGGTATCTTCAAGGGGACCTTCAGGTCAGCAAGTGGCTGGTATCTTCAAGGGGACCTTCAGGTCAGCAAGTGGCTGGTATCTTCAAGGGGACCTTCAGGTCAGCAAGTGGCTGGTATCTTCAAGGGGACATTCAGGTCAGCAAGTGGCTGGTATCTTCAAGGGGACCTTCAGGTCAGCAAGTGTAAACAGATTGCATAAAAAGGACACTTGAGAGGGACGGTTGGCGACCTGGTCGAGATTAATCAAGGAGCAATTCATTATCTCAGAGAACTCCCCTGACTGAAATGTACTTGACCCTGGACTGCAGCGATGTGCTTCAGAGTGGGATGACATGTCCACAGAGGTCAGAGATCAAATGTTGTCCTGACCTACACTCAGGGTTTCGACATCAGAGAGCGATTTGAAAAAATGTAAGGCTCTGTTTCACAATCTCCACAGCAGTGGGTGAAGTGGCATCTTTTTGCCTCCTCAATACTCGTAATCCAACTCCCACCAAACACCTACGATGAAAGACACATTTAAACATCTGGGAATTGATGTTGCTACACGTACGTAGCATTAGCTAATGAAAAGTATTAACAGCCATACGGGTTGACAGGGCTTGAGATTGAAGCAAATGGCTAATATATAAAGCAAATGACAGTTTTCACTTTGCTCATTACATACTGTACATGCCACCAGTAGAAAACATTTTCAGAATAATGTGTTGGGGGGTTCATACTATGCTAGAAGTGTTATGAGATGTTTAGACTGTATCATAAATATGCTTAGCTAACTAGCCAGTCGAAAAATCGAATACTATGTTTGGGCAGGTTATCTATATTACTATAATTCCCCTCTCAGTATCTGTCAGTGACCGAAAGAGAGACACGTCGATGACAGCGACTGTCCTATTAGCTGTTACGTCGGCTAATATCGCTCTGGCAGTTTAACAGGCCAGGCTTTGTTGTTGCTTACACCTTGTTTGCCCATAATTAGGCTGGCAATGCTTGCTGCTGCCTACTCGTTTGATATGAATTAAAATTGATATACAGTAAAGGTTTCACGCGTGGCCCCTAGCCAGGATTTTGAAATAAGACTCAATTAACCTGAATAACCCTGTCTAACACAAACAATGAGAAATTAATTGTATGCAATATCCATCCCAGACAGGCTTAGTGGGCTCAAAAGTACCTTATAAACGGTTTAGAATGCAATTCCACTTTGTTTTCATTTGCGGCTGCCAAATCAATGGGCCATTAAAATTCTCTCCACCAATGAAAATTAGTATTCTAAACTAAAACAGGTGTCAGGACTAGGAGAGGAAGGGAGGTTTGGGAGCGGGACAGATATTGAAAATGGCTGTTTAATAAACACTTGATAGCATCAGTAAAATGGGATATTTTTGGACTGGATGAGTTGTATTGATAGTCACTCATGGCCTTATTGTCAGAATCTATATGCATGTGAGACAACTGCAGTTTTTCTTTAAGAGAAAGTGGAGGAGGGGGGAGGGTTGGTTGAGGATGGATATTGAAGCAGTACGGTATTAGACAGAATAGACATTCTATTTTATTTCTACTTTCATGAAATGGATTAGGTATTTCTGAGTTCAGATGAGTGTGGTACTTGAGGTGTTCCAGAGGTGGCTTCAGGCCAGATACAGCGCCTTCAGTATTCACACCCCTTGACCTTTTCCATATTTTTGTTGTGTTACAGCCTGTATTTAAAACGTATTAAATGTAGATTTATGTTTTTGGACATTTTTACAGATGAATAAAAAATGAATCAAGCACAATAAGTATTCAAGCACTTTGTTATGGCAATTTATATAAGTTCAGGAGTAAAATGTTCTTAACAAGTCACATAATAAGTTAATAAGCAATAATAGTGTTTAACATGATTTTTGAATGACTACCTCATCTCTGTACCCCACACCAGTGGCGGATTTAGGTATAGGCGACATGGGCAGCCGCCCAGAGCGGCATCTTGCCGGGTGCGGCACGGGGCACCCACACATACAATTATCTGTAAGGTCTCAGTCGAGTAGTGAATTTCAAACACAGATTCAACGACAAAGAACAGGGAGGTTTTCCAATTCCTCACAAAGAAGGAGGTCACCTATTGGTAAAATAAAAAGCAGACATTGAATATTCCTTTGAGCATGGTGAAGTTATTAATGACACTTTGGAGGATGTATCAATATAAACCGTCACTGCAAATATATAGGTGTCCTTCTCAACTCAGTTGCTGGAGAGGAAGGAAACCGCTCAGGGATTTTACCATGAAGCCAATGGTGACTTTAAAACAGTTACAGTTAAACGGCTGTGATAGGAGAAAACTGAGGATGGATCAACAACATTGTAGTTACTCCACAATAATAATTTTTTACATGAATACAAAGTGTTCTGTTTGGGGCAAATCCAATACAACACATTACTGAGTACCACTCTCCATATTTTAAAGCATAAAATCAAATCAAATGTATTTGTCACACGCGCAGAAAACAATAGTGGTGGCTGCATCATGTTATCTGTATGTTCGTAATCATTAAGTACTGGGGAGTTTTTCAGGATAAAAAAGAAACAGAATGGAGCCGAGCACAGACAAAATCCTAGAGAAAACCTGGTTCAGTCTGCTTTCCACCAGACACTGGGATATTAATTCACCTTTCAGCAGGACAATAACCTACAACACAAGTGTGAGGGCTTGGTTGTGGTAAGGCCTCTTACTCCCACCTAGGGGAGGAGAGAGGCACACAATCAAGTCCTCACACCCTAACTAGGGAGATTATGATCCCCAATCAGAGACAGCTGTCTAGCGTTGTCTCTGATTGGGGATAGTATTTAGGCTCCACACAAATCCACCTGTGTGTGGATCATTGTTTGTTTTGTTTGACTGCACTGCCAGCATTCAAAGTAAGTCACTGTGTTTATTGTTATGCTCTCCTTTTATTTTATGCCTCGTGAGAACAACTCATTAAATAAAAAGGATGACACTTCACCAGCGCTCCGTTTACCGTCCCATCAATCCAAACCGTGACAACAAGTCCAAATCTACATGGGAGTTGCTGACCAAGAAGACAGTGAATGTTCCTGAATTGCCAAGTTATAGTTTTGACTTATATCTACTTCAAAATCTATGACAAGACCTGAAAATGGTTGACAGAGCTTGAAGAATTTTGAAAAGAATAATGGGAAAATGTTGGCCAATCAAGGTGTGGAAAGCCCTTAGAGACTTACCCAGAAAGACGCACAGCTGTAATCACTGCCAAAGGTGCTTCTACAAAGCATTGACTCACAGGTGTGAATACTTACAGTATGTAAATGAGATATTCCTGTATATAATTTTCAATAAATTAGCAAAAACTTTAAAAAACATGTTTTCACTTTGTCATTATGGGGTATTGGGTGTAGATGGGTGAGAAGAAATATTCATTTAATAAATGTTGAATTTAGCAAAATGTAGCGAATTTAGCATGAATACCTTCTGAAGGCCCTATATGCTTACCTGACCCTGGAGACGTGAGTTAATACTGTAAGACTTCATTCAGCACATAGCTGAGAGAGCATTTGTAATGTAGTGGTTTAATTAAGGTCACACAGGGTTTAAACTCAACATCATACTGTTGTGCAATAGCCACAATGATGTGTGCTTGCATGGACAGTATCTGTGTGTGTATGGATGTATGTTTATGTATGTGTGTTTGCATGAACTGTGTGTGTGTGTGTGTGTGTGGGGGGGGGGGGGGGGGGTGGGGTGTACGTGTGATAATGTGTGTGCGTGAACATGACACATCTGTGTGTGTGTGTGTGTGACTGTGTCTGTGCATTCGTGCGTGAAACAGTACGACCCTTCTGAATGGGGCCCGCTAATTTAAAATGTTTTTGAATTTAAACAATACAGTGATCCCATGTTATCACATTGGCAGTTATGAGTAATTGCACTATGCAGCATTCCTTACCCCTGGACCTCTTTTAATTATGTTACAATGCGTACTGTTCTTCTGAATTAATCCCAGCACTAGAGTCTTGCATTCACTTGTGCATTTACAGGGCTTTCTCTTTTTGAATTATGGAAATATGTCTTTAAATATGTCTGGTTTTTGTTGGTTGTTTGAAACCTAGGGGCATGCACTGTGGTCGTGGTATTTTCAGATGTCAGGGTATGATTAGTAAATTGTTATAAATAATGTAATATTTGGAACAGTTATGAATTGTAGATTAAATATTTGATGTAGAGAGGCCACTTTTGTCAACATTGTTCGACTACCCCACTCTACAGACCAGACATGGGTTCAAATACTATTTTAAATAATTTAAAATACTTTATCTGTGCTTGATTGAGCTTGCCTGGCTTAATTTTATTTTTTTATTTTTTATTTTTTTTCACCTTTATTTAACCAGGTAGGTCAGTTGAGAACAAGTTCTCATTTGCAACTGTGACCTGGTCAAGACAAAGCAAAGCAGTGCGACAAAAAACAAAAACAACACAGAGTTACACAGTAAACAAACATAGTCAAAAACACAATAGAAAATCTATATATACAGAGTGCAAATGTAGTGCAAAATGCAGTAAGGTTAGGAAGGTAGGACAATAAATAGACCATAGTGTTGATATAAATTACAGATTAGCATTAACACAGCGATGAAGGATGTGCAAATTATGATGTGCAAATAGAGATACTGGAGTGCAAGATTAGCGAAAATAATAAAAATAAATATGGGGATGAGGTAGTAGTGTGGGCTATTTACAGAAGGGCTATATACAGGTGCAGTGATCGATAAGCAGCTTTGACAGCTGATGCTTAAAGTTAGTGAGGGAGATAGGAACCTCAAGCTTCAAGGATTTTTGCAATTCGTTCCAGTCATTGGCAGCAGAGAACTGGAAGGAATGGTGGCCAAAGGAGGTGTTGGCTTTGGGGGTGACCAGTGAAATATACCAATAATGGACCAATAGAAAAATCAATAAGACCATCTTATGTTAAATACTGTTGAAGTAATATGGCTACAGGTTCATCTGTCTCACCTAAAGCCCATTCTCAAGAAAAAGCTTCAAACTGGTTCAGGTTATTAGTCAACATACCAGGGTAGTTAAAAACAGCACAGGAATTAAATCATCAACATGTATTGATCTCATCTTTACTAATGCTGCAGAAATTTGTTTGGAAGCATTATCCAGATCCATAGGATGTAGTGATCACAATATAGTATCCATATCTAGGAAAACCAAAGTTCCAAAGGCTGGTTCTAATATAGTGTATAAGAGGTCATACAACACGTTTCGTTGCGATTCCTATGTTGTTGATGTAAATAACATTTGTTGGTCTGTGGTGTGTAATGAGGAGCAACCAGACGCTGCACTTGACACACTTATTCCTGCTACTCATAAGCATACACCCATTAAGAAAATGACTGTAAAAACTCTTAAATCCCTGTGGATTGATGAGGAATTTAAAAAATGTGTGGTTGAGAGGGATGAGGTAAAGGGAATGGCAAAGTCTGGCTGCACAACCAATTGGTACACATACTGCAAATCATCTGACTAAACTGAATAAAAAGAAGAAGAAAGTACACTATGAAACAAAGATAAATTATATATAGAATGATAGTTAAAAGACTATTTAATTCTCAGCACGCTTATAGGGAAGGACATTCAACAAGCACAGCACTTACACAAATGACTGATGATTGGCTGAGAAAAAATGTATGATAAAAAGATTGTGGGAGCTGTTTTGTTAGACTTCAGTGCGGCTTTTGACATTATCGATCATAGTCTGCAGATGGAAAAACTTACAGTATGTGTTATGGCTTTACACCTCACTGCTATGTTGTGGATAAAGAGGGTGTTCTTTAATGGAAGCCTCTCAACATAATCGATGTAGAATGAGGAATTCTCCAGGGCAGCTGTCTAGGCACCTTACTTTATTTAACCTTTACTAATGGCATGCCACTGGCCTTGAGTAAAGCCAGTGTGTCTGTGTATGCGGATGACTCAACACTATACACGTCAGCTACTACAGCGAGTGAAATCACTGCAATACTTAACAAAGAGCTGCAGGTAGTTTCAGAATGGGTGGCAAGGAATAAGTTAGTCCTAAATATTTCAAAAACGTAAAGAATTGTATAAGGGACAAATTATTCACTAAAACCTACACCTCAACTAAATCTTGTAATAAATAATGTGGAAACTGAGCAATCTGAGGTGACTAAACTGCTTGGAGTGTAATCTGTCGTGGTCAAAACATGTTGATACAACAGTAGCTAAGATGGGGAGAAGTCTGACTTTTTAACAACAATATCAACAAGGCAGGTCCTACAGGCTCTAGTTTTGTCGCACCTGGACTACTGTTCAGTCATGTAGTCAGTGGGACCTCTGAAAATTACAATTGGCTCAGCACGGCTGGCCCTTAAACAAGGCAGTACTATTAAATGTACATGAAGAGCTAACGTTAATAATATGCATGTAAATCTCTAATGGCTCAAAGTGGAGGAGAGATTGAATTCATCACTACTTGTTTTGTAAGAAGTGTTGACATGCTGAATGCACAAAGGTGTCTGTTTAAACTACTAGCACACAGCTCGGACACCCATGCATACCCCACAAGACATGCCACCTAAGGTCTCTTCATAATCCCAAAGTCCAGAACAGACAACGGAAAGCTCACAGTGCTACATTGAGCCATGACTACATGGAACTCTCTTCTCAGCACGCTTAATATGAATCTGCTCTTAACTGACTTACCTAGTTAAATAAATGTTAAATATTTTTTGTTCAGTATATTTCCTTTTTTTATTTAGCAAATGTCTTACTTTTAAACTACACATTATTGGGAAAGGGCTTGTAAGTAAGCATTTCATGGTAAAGTCTTCACCTGTTGTATTTGGCGCATGTGACAAATACAATTTGATATGATTTGATTTGAATGAGGAAGAAAATAATAAAAGCGTGCAGGTCATTGATAAAGGAAATGCTGTGGAATTTTGAATATACAGTCCTTTGTACAAAGTACTGTACATTCAGTGGATCGTTTTAAACTCTATTGTAAACTATTCTCGTATCCTCATAATATCAGGTAAAGCTCCTCAGAAACATTACAAAGTGTAAATGATTATTCACAATCTGCCAATGAATGATATGCACCATTCTCTTGACAGAGGCTACAGAGCTTGAATATGTCTGCGATTTTACGAAAAGAGCATTTAGTCATTTCTATTTCACACTACAGCTCCAACTCAGCAGTCATCACAGTCTGTTTGAAAATCCATTTAATTCTGAATCTAATATAATGTACCATAATGCATTGTCCTGGGATGAAATTGCAAATAAAACTTTTGCGAATGGAGACACATTATTTCACAGTAATTTCCAAATACAAAAATCTGTAACAAGAAAAAAACATTCTGAGCATGACAACTCCTCTGAAATGTTTTTGCAGTTGGGTTTGTGTCTGTCTGTACAATAACACAGTTGATATAACATAATGCATAAAAATAGATGCCTTCCTGTGCTTCAGTATTTAACACTGATTTAATGCTTGACTGAATCAAAAACAAAGTGGAAAATGAGTAGAAGTTATTGACGTTATCACTGTCTGAGATCTAAAGAAAAAAGAACGAGATGAATAGGTTAGTCAGACAACCGGCTCTTCATTCAATGCTTACATCAGCAGCCACCGCACTTGTTTAATCATAGATGGGGTACATAGATAATCAGCACAAGTGAACCTTGCCTGGGTGACTAACATATATTGAGTTACAGGAGTCAGTCTCACTGAGACGGTATCAGATGAATCACAGTTTCTGATGTTATCTGAAGGAGGCTGAAACACATCAGAGGGGATATGAATGCCTTTATCAACCCATTTGTAACACTTCAACATGCCTAGATTTAGATGTTAGATTTTTTTTTTCTCCAATCGAGTGCCAGCAAACAATTTCAAGCCGATTATCAAGATAATTTTATTCAAATTGCACAGGATGTAAATGTCAATGTTGAATACGTTGATGTCCAAGTTTAATAAAAAAGGCTGTGTTGATTAGTATGTTGTTGCTAACAGACAGAGAGGGCAAACATTTGATGAAATGCAAATGTTTACATGATTTGGAGAGATATTTTTGTTTTGATTGCTCCTAACTGACTTGCCTAGATTTATAAAGGTTGAATAGATAAATACAAATAAATTATACAATTTTGCACTTTTAAATTTGACTTCTGTCAACTAACCATCTTCATTTCCATGTATATAACCATTTTTTTTTACCTCATTGATGTGTCTTGTACTGTAGTATCTGCAGTTTTACCTCATTGATGTGTCTTGTACTGTAGTAGCTGCAGTTTTACCTCATTGATGTGTCTTGTACTGTAGTATTGGCAGTTTTACCTCATTGATGTGTCTTGTACTGTAGTATTGGCAGTTTTACCTCATTGATGTGTCTTGTACTGTAGTAGCTGCAGTTTTACCTCATTGATGTGTCTTGTACTGTAGTATTGGCAGTTTTACCTCATTGATGTGTCTTGTACTGTAGTATCTGCAGTTTTACCTCATTGATGAGTCTTGTACTGTAGTATTGGCAGTTTTACCTCATTGATGCGTCTTGTACTGTAGTATCTGCAGGCTTATATACATCTGTTTCTACCAAGGATCAATAGGATGTACTGACAATCCTGAAGAAAGGAAGCATTCAAATGAATGATGTTTATTTAGTTCTTACTTACATTTCTGTAAAAAAGGATAATTGTGAACCATTGTAACTCTCATAGGTATTAATTAACCTATATGGTTCATGTGGTTTCCGGCATCCCATGAGGTGTTCAATAGTAAAGATTTACAGATAATTGAATCCTACCATCTTTTAACCCATAGAGTCCCTCCGTGATGCAGGTGCGTTTTTGGACTTCTAACCCCTTTTAAACATTGTGTGTTTGAGCTACAGACATATAAGTTGCACCATTGGATATGTCTATTTCCTCTGCATACATTGATACCATTGATACTATGTGATACGTGGGGGGCTGAGCTAGAGCAGTGTTTGTGAGACAAGGGCAGATCCCGAAGGGGTCCGGGGGCGGCTCTTCTCACAAAAACGTCTGTAAAGTCAGAATGGTTTAAGCTACAAACTATTATGACCCGACTATTAAAAGCTGACTCTCACGAACATATCATGTTTTGCTCCTCAAGGACGCTCACAAGCCAGTAGTTAGAAGGTAAGGAGTTATTATACATAGAATAGTATAGGAAATACCAGGACATAGTGTCTATAATACTGTAATAAGCTCACATAGTTGCTGTCACAAACTCCACACAGTTGTCACTGACTAGTTAGATATTAATTTCCCATTAAGTGAAGAATTTACAGCATTCTTATAAATACATTTTTACCTTATTTTTGCATTGACATTTGACCGTAAAACTCATGAATGCAACTGTTTATGTAAAATTGTTATATGTTCTACTTGTATACCTGAAAAGAAAATGGTAAACCACTTCATTTTGAGTGCTGGGCATGCAGATAAACACACATCTTTGCTGGAGTCCTTGGGCCTGATGAGGTTAAGGACAACAGTAAGCTTTAGCAACAGAAAGAGATAAGTTCCGCAGTCACAGCATGAATGAAGTCATGCATCAGAGCGTAATGCTATGCCACATCCTACCAGAGACTGGCCTTAAAGACTTACAGCTTGAACTGAGAAAGTAGCCCTTTAAGTGTTTCACCATCTTGGGTTGCAAAGGTCTAATTAGCCATTTTGTTTGCTCTGTCAGGGATGGCAGACCTGTAAAAGACAAGGGCTTTGCAGAGCTAACCCCACTGTTACCGGTGTCAAGCCCAACTGTGTTGCTGGTTGTCTCTGACTGTTTGCTTGTTTTCCCCCATGGGCCCCCTTCTTAGAGAAGAATACAGCTATTATCCGTCGACTGCATGGTTGAAGGTGAAGGGATTTGTATTTACCAGCCACTGAGGGGTTAATGACAAGACATTATGCTCGAATTATAAGGATTAAGGCAGGGATTTATTGAAGAGTCAATGGAATTTCAATCACCATTTTCCAAGACAACCTACTAGGGCAATTGAAGACTATGCTTAATGTGTAATCTATTAATACTGAATAGGCAATATTCTTGCTGTAATAAGATATAAGATACCATATTAAGTTTGAGTTTGTCCCTATAACAGATTATCTTTGCCAACTATACTGTTCGTAAAAATCTCCACTCAGATTGTTCTGGTTTGTCAAAGCTTTCCATACATATTATTCATCGATATGTATCTACAGTTAGAAAGCCACGTTTCACCCATTCCAATGAACTCTCTTCAACCCAAGACTCTATCCGTGTGTTATCTCAACCAACTACAAGAGGCTATCATCACGCGCCCCCCTGTGGTGAATGGTGGGATATGTTGACTGAGACAGAGAAAGCTAAACACAACAATTACAGTCATACCCTGGGCTACGTACTGTTACTGAGGATTAAAGACAATAAGATTTACAGTTTGGTGCACAGAGGAGTGGAAGAGGGGAAGAGTGGAAGAGTGGAAGAGAGGAAGAGAGGAAGAAGGGAAGAGGGGAAGAGAGGAAGAGGGGAAGAGTGGAAGAGGGGAAGGGAAGAAGGGAAGAGGGGAAGAGGGGAAGAGTGGAAGAGGGGAAGAGAGGAAGAAGGGAAGAGGGGAAGAGTGGAAGAGGGGAAGAGAGGAAGAAGGGAAGAGGGGAAGAGGGGAAGAGTGGAAGAGAGGAAGAGAGGAAGAAGGGAAGAGGGGAAGAGTGGAAGAGGGGAAGAGAGGAAGAGGGGAAGAGGGGAAGAGTGGAAGAGGGGAAGAGGGGAAGAGTGGAAGAGGGGAAGAGAGGAAGAGGGGAAGAGAGGAAGAATGGAAGAGAGGAAGAGAGGAAGAAGGGAAGAGAGGAAGAGGGGAAGAGGGGAAGAGTGGAAGAAGGGAAGAAGGGAAGAGGGGAAGAGTGGAAGAGGGGAAGAGAGGAAGAAGGGAAGAGGGGAAGAGGGGAAGAGAGGAAGAAGGGAAGAGGGGAAGAGTGGAAGAGGGGAAGAGGGGAAGAGTGGAAGAGGGGAAGAGGGGAAGAGAGGAAGAAGGGAAGAGGGGAAGAAGGGAAGATGGAAGAGGGGAAGAGGGGAAGAGTGGAAGAGGGGAAGAGGGCAAGAGGGGAAGAGAGGAAGAGGGGAAGAGGGGAAGAGGGGAAGAGAGGAAGAGAGGAAGAGGGGAAGAGGGGAAGAGAGGAAGAGGGGAAGAGCACTGATGTGTACATAAAACTGAACTTCAGAAAGGTTACAGTAAATACTGTATCTGCATAGATTACAAAAACAGTCACTGAAAGTGACATAAAACTACTGTAACATGTCAGCTGAAGTGATATATAACTACAATGTAAAAATGAAATTATAATGAAATATTTGCTTTTTTGCTATCACTTTAGCATCAGATATTTCCGTTTTCCTTTCACTGTCTTTGAGCAATGTGTTTGTCCAAGGATGTGATAATTACAGAAGACAGGAACACATCAGAGGGATGTTTGCTCCAGTAGGAGGTCTGTTCTCACAGCGTTAATGAGTACACACAACATCAAGTCTAATATCTTACGCAAGACTTCCATGCAGCTCTGTTTTACGTTAAATTATGTGTGCTTTGCATTCAAGGGGGCGCATCCACCAGATAGTAAAGAGAACCACTTTTGATTGCCAGCTCTGTTATATTAATCGTCAGAAGTCTTTGTCTTCGACATGCTCCACTGACGGGCTGATGATCCCAGCAATCACCTTTAGCTATAATCAAATACAGGTGCAGCTAGGGATAATTACATTGAGCACAGTGTGTGTGAGTGTGTGTGTGTGTGTGTTTGTGTGTGTGTGTGTGTGTGTGTGTTAGTGTGTGTGTGTGTGAGTGTGTGTGTGTGTGTGTGGGCGTGGGCGTGTGCGTTTAGGTGTGTGTGTGTGTGAGTGTGTGTGTGTGTGTGTGTGGGCGTGGGCGTGGGTGTGTGCGTGTAGGTGTGTGTGTGTGTGTGTGTGTTTGTGTGAGTGTGTGTGTGTGAGTGTGTGTGTGGGCGTGGGCGTGTGCGTGTAGGTGTGTGTGTGTGTGTGTGTGTGTGTGAGTGTGTGTGTGTGTGTGTGTGTGTGGGCGTGGGCGTGGGTGTGTGCGTGTAGGTGTGTGTGTGTGTGTGTTTGTGTGTGTGTGTGTGTGTGTGTGTGTGTAGTGTGTGTGTGAGTGTGTGTGTGTGTGTGTGTGTGGGCGTGGGCGTGTAGGTGTTTGTGTGTGTGTGTGTGTGTGTGTGTGTGTGTGTGTGTGTGGGCGTGGGCGTGGGCGTGGGCGTGTGTGTGTGGTTCTATGTTATTGATCATGTAATTTATTTAATGTAATTAATTTACAGCACCAACACTACAGACTGTTAGACTGGCCGAAGACTTCAGAACCATGGAGAGCGACAACACCATGTATCTGCCTCCAACAACCACACTTCCCCCATATAATTTCAGCACCATGGACAACAGCATTACTCGAAAACGGATGCACCTCAATGGGATCATCAACACTTGCAAGATCAATCATCTAAGACTTACACATCATTTTCTATACTGAGTGCGGGAGGTAGAGTGTCCACGTGAAGCTTACAAAAGTCTAATATTAATTAATATGTACGACAGGAGCTAACATTTTATTTTCTGAAAAAACACATCAGTGGTGACAATGCCATGGTCCATCTGCTCGTGTAACTGAAACAATCGATTGCAATTCCATAAACACAAATGTACACCTAGCGGAGAAAGGGGCAGCTTACTTTGGTTGAGCGATCAAAGCGACACGTCTTTCAATCTCACAGCCTCTCCCTTGGGCCACTCATTGTTCTCTTACTGAACGCTACAGGGAAACATTGCACAGAGTCAGGTTTTATGTGGCCTAAGGGTGGAAGGGTTTGGTTTCTAAGATCTGATGTAGGATCAGTTCATCTTTTTTCCTAATCCAAACCTTTTGAATAGGAAAGCTCAAAACTGCTGCAGATCATAGTGGACCTAGTAAATTTGAGCAAGAATACGGTAATGGGAAACCATTTCATTGACAATTTCTATGTTCTAAATCTGAAAGGCACATTACTTTTGAATAATTAAATGGAAAATAGTTTGGAAAAGTATGTCTAAATTGTATTCAAAGTAAGCCTGGCCCTTTTGACATTTATATAACCACCAACCGGTTGCCATGGATACAAAAAAAAGGGGACTATTGGAGAGAAATTCAGGATTAACTTAAATGTTGCAGAAATATTTGAATGAACTCTATAGGAAAAGGCTTGCAGTCTGACTGATGTTTACCTCAGAGGTAAGGGTTTGGCTCTGTTGTTAGAAATCTATTAACATCAAGAATATTCTCACTCACTTACTGACGCAAAAGGTCTCTCTTATTCTCGTCTATATGTGGACAAGCCTGTCGTTTCACATTCCACACATGATTCCCCGATTTTTCTCTCGCCCCTCTCTTTCTCGATCTCTGCTTTGCTGTTGAAAATTAGATGGGAATAGGTAATGAGAAGATTTCATGCCAGGAGCATGTGTAACGATAATAATTAATGTCAATTGTCTTTTGGATCAGCCAAATATTAGACATCAGGTGGAATGATCTGCCTGTATCAAATCACATTAATCAACATTTTGGGCCACCTGCTAAACATGATAATGCATTCTCTCTCCCTAAATTGGCTGGATCACATGCGTGAATGTGGAACTCATGGAATGAGTAGATGCAAGGGGAAGTGGAACGTTTCAACAAGGAGGAGAAACAACCTTCCCTTTAACAAAAACCATTTCATACTTTACTTTTGAGTAACCTTGAAAACAATACTCTTATTCTGAAATAACTTGGAATGTATACTGTTTTCTATCAAGGTTTAAGCCGTCTTTGCTGTAACTTGACGTTGGGGTTGATCACGAAAAAGGTGCTGAGGATTTTCACCAACAGCCTTTGAACTCTTGCCAGGAAAATCCTCCCAGCATCCGGCTGTGCGACTGCATTGTCAGCCAGCATATGCCTCATGTCAGTTTTGAAGGGGACCCCGCCCTGCCGGTCCAATCCTCCAAACCTGCGCCACTCGGCTTATGACGAAACCGGGCAATTGCAACTGCTTTAGGCGCCTGATAAAGGAAGCAATAAGACAGCCAGAGAATCCGCCACAGCGCTTTATAACGGCCAGGAAGATTTACACTCTATTTGTGTAACACCATGGTTATCATGGACATGGTAGGAGAAATACATGTATGGTGCGGTGTAGATAACAGAGCTGCATGTAACCACCACCACCATTTTATTTGTCTATTCTTGTTTACCATCAGAAACTGTGTCTGGAGTCTAGAGGGAGCACATTCAGAGCCAGGTCATTCTGAAATGTGTATCAGACACATTGTAAAACAAGGGTTTTACAATAGTTATTGGTAAGATGGGAGTAATCATGGAGGATTGGGAGGTATATTTTTGAGCTATTGATTTCTGTACTGCTGATGGCAATGCTTAAACAGCAAGGGAGGGATTTTTAGACACCTACTTATTTTTTGTTAAAAATAAATTGAAGTCTACTCCAGTTCTAACCACTTTAGTGGCTTGACTGTATTTGTTGGATTACTGTAAACAAGATGTACATGTACTGTACATACATTATTGTCAATTAGCTAGCTTTAAATCATGGTGTTCATCACTGCTGTGTTCTTTGTCGGGTCCGGTTTACATGTATTGCATACTTATTCTGACAAGCATAAATTACCCAGCCCTGCCAAACCTTAGGCTTCCGGCATAGAGAGCTGGGAAATACACTGAGAGGCTTCCCAGCTTTCCATTCTCCCTCGGTGATCTGATCCCCACATCTTCTGGATCGGTGAGCACATATACCCCCACACCCACCCTCGTCTCTGCCGATTCACAACTCTCCATTGCCCCTCCCCCTTCCCTATCCTCTTCCCCATCCCAGCCCATGTGATTGCTGGAGGAAACCATGCATGTGGCTCCCTGAGCCTCTCTACGATGGTGCCAAACCTACCCTCTGCCACTCATGGGAGATGCCAATCCTCAGGAAATCCTCGGCAGTCTTGGGAGAGCTCAGCAGAGGGAGGAATTAGAAGGCGAACTAAGGATTTCCATCAACTGCAAAGACATCTGCATATACAGTGGGGAGAACAAGTATTTGATACACTGCCGATTTTGCAGGTTTTCCTACTTACAAAGCATGTAGAGGTCTGTAATTTTTATCATATGTACACTTCAACTGTGAGAGACGGAATCTAAAACAAAAATCCAGAAAATCACATTGTATGATTTTTTTAATAATTAATTTGCATTTTATTGCATGACATAAGTATTTGATCACCTACCAACCAGTAAGAATTCCGTCTCTCACAGACCTGTTAGTTTTTCTTTAAGAAGCCCTCCTGTTGTCCACTCATTACCTGCATTAACTGCACCTGTTTGAACTCGTTACCTGTATAAAAGACACCTGTCCACACACTCAATCAAACGGACTCCACACACTCAATCAAACAGCTGTGTAAGGACATCAGGGATAAAATTGTAGACCTGCACAAGGCTGGGATGGGCTACAGGACAATAGGCAAGCAGCTTGGTGAGAAGGCAACAACTGTTGGCGCAATTATTAGAAAATGGAAGAAGTTCAAGATGACGGTCAATCTCCCTGGGTCTGGGGCACCATGCAAGCTCTCACCTCGTAGGGCATCAATGATCATGAGGAAGGTGAGGGATCAGCCCAGAACTACACGGCAGGACCTGGTCAATGACCTGAAGAGAGCTGGGACCACAGTCTCAAGGAAAACCATTAGTAACACACTACACCGTCATGGATTAAAATCCTGCAGCGCACGCAAGGTCCCCCTGCTCAAGCCAGCGCATGTCCAGGCCCGTCTGAAGTTTGCCAATGACCATCTGGATGATCCAGAGGAGGAATGGGAGAAGGTCATGTGGTCCGATGAGACAAAAATAGAGCTTTTTGGTCTAAACTCCACTCGCCGTGTTTGGAGGAAGAAGAAGGATGAGTACAACCCCAAGAACACCATCCCAACCGTGAAGCATGGAGGTGGAAACATCATTCTTTGGGGATGCTTTTCTGCAAAGGGGACAGGACGACTGCACCGTATTGAGGGGAGGATGGATGGGGCCATGTATCGCGAGATCTTGGCCAACAACCTCCTTCCCTCAGTAAGAGCATTGAAGATGGGTCGTGGCTGGGTCTTCCAGCATGACAACGACCCGAAACACACAGCCTGGGCAACTAAGGAGTGGCTCCGTAAGAAGCATCTCAAGGTCCTGGAGTGGCCTAGCCAGTCTCCAGACCTGAACCCAATAGAAAATCTTTGGAGGGAGCTGAAAGTCCGTATTGCCCAGCGACAGCCCCGAAACCTGAAGGATCTGAATGGAGGAGTGGGCCAAAATCCCTGCTGCAGTGTGTGCAAACCTGGTCAAGAACTACAGGAAACGTATGATCTCTGTAATTGCAAACAAAGGTTTCTGTACCAAATATTAAGTTCTGCTTTTCTGATGTATCAAATACTTATGTCATGCAATAAAATGCAAATTAATTATTTAAAAATCATACAATGTGATTTTCTGCATTTTTGTTTTAGATTCCGTCATTCACAGTTGAAGAGTACCTATGATAAAAATTACAGACTTCTACATGCTTTGTAAGTAGGAAAACCTGCAAAATCGGCAGTGTATCAAATACTTGTTCTCCCCACTGTATTTTGATGACTTGTGCATCTTTGTCAAAATTGTGGTTTGATATAAATTCAAGGGTCTGTCGAAACATTAACAGCAGTGTGATTAGTAACAACTAGTGCTAAATTCCGTCTGTAATTTGATTTATTATTAGATGTAGAGTTGGACCAGCACCAAATCCATCTTCTTTTTTTCACAATTTAATGGCAGGTCCTCCAATTTAGTGATATCCAGGCTACCCAAGAGCCAGTCAGAAAAAGGTTGCATTTAACAGTCCATAACAAAAGAGGACAACTCTGCAACGATATCCTAATTAAATCAAAAGTCTATAACACCACAGCAGTCATACACTGGAACAATGAAGAGGCAAACACTCTTGGCTAATATCGAAAGGAAATCAGCCTACTATGACTCTCCACAACGTGACTATATTCATCAGTCCCCAGCAATCAGAGGTAAGAACTAGTCCACGGTTCTAAGTATGCCCTGCCCAGACCCCAGACTGATCTTCCTCAGTGACCATAAAAGAGGATTATGGGAAGGTTATGAACTGAAGGCGCGCCCATTACTACTAAACCATGAAGCATCTGCTGACTTACAATGCTAATCAGAGACAGTTCCTCCTAAAAGCCCAGTGAAGAGGTCTGGGTGTCGCATGCAGCGAGCCAGCCACAACTCTCATCACGACACAGCTGAAAAGAGTCGCTGCCAGTTAGAGCGGCTTGGTTTTAGGTCTGCGGTCTGTGCACTGTGCAGGGCTGTGGGGAACAGAGAATCACAGAGAGATCTTTGCCTTTTGTCTAACTCTCTTTCTGACCGTTGAGCTCCACTGAGAGGACTGACAGGAGGAACACCCTCGATGTTCACTATTTCAGAGAGGCTGTGGTGAACTGCAAATTCCAAATGTGCTTAGTAAAACGTTCGAACAGTTCAGGGCGATGACTTCATGTGCTGTTATAAGCCAATCAAAGGAGCAGTAGAGACACTTGTCCAATTCCCGATGTCCTTGCGCTTACTTCAGCCTCACCGTTTCATCAGAATGGATTGTATGATTGGTCATAAAGCTTCCAGCACAAATGAGTTCAAATATGTCTTCTGACTATTTTTTTGATACACACACAGCAAAGTGACATCTTATGTATCATTCTCCATGACCGTGCAAGGACCAATCGTCATTACTGTTTCACTAATGTCAGTGAACGTGAAACTAGACAGGGAATGGAAGAAGAGGGAGGAGTCTGTGATGTAACATGGGAGGAGTCTGTGATGTAACAGACAGGCAAATGTTTCGTTCACTGCAATCGGTTGTCATGGGTGAGTGGAACAAAAAGCTGGAGTCAAATGTGTTTACTTCTCATTTGTAGTCCCTAAAACAAGAGTTTTCTCACCATCCATTTTTTAATAGCTTGTGTTCATTAAACATTAAATACTGTAATGAAAAACAAGCTTGGTATTTCATTTTCGGCTGAAAAAAGCTGACTTGAATTATTGGATCGATTTTGAACACCGCAGCGCTACACTGCCCATTGTTAATTAAAATCCCTCGACAAATGATTAAAACTTTAGAAAAATACTTTTTGTAATAGAATTTGATTATTCTGTCCCACTCATAGACATTGTTTTATGTACTCAGGAAATGCTTACAGTGGACCAATGGACCAAGCAAACTCTATATAATTAGGCCTACTAAACTGTATATGATCATGGCAGCTCTGGGACTGAAAATAGAAAAAATCGACAGTGGAAGGTGGAACTGCAAACATGGGAGGGAATTTTTGTGACAACTTTAGCCTGTAGTGCTAGCTGCTCCAATGCTCTTTTTTCAAATGACTCCTCTTTACCTCCTCCATGCACTCTCCCTTTACTTCTGAAGCCAATATTTGCACCATTAAGCTGACAGATTTACTCTTGTGTTTTAATCCAATCTATCGGAAAGGGCACAAGATATACTCCAGTGTTGGGACAAAGGTCTGCATCATTCTGCGAAGGCTCGGTCAACCAAAACAATTATACAAATGACCTTTGAACGCGTTGCCTTAGTTCCTTCATTAGGTTAAGTGGTTCCCTTTTGAGTCAGTACAGTAAGTGACTTGCCTCTCTCTCTGACTTGGCGTCTTCTGGAATGGACTTTAGGAGAGAAACTGACTATGACATAGAGCGTAAACAGGTGAAAGGTCACGCTAAATCACGTGCCTGACTTCTCCTTCTCCTTTTCCTACAGTCATTCTCTCAATATTTCTCCATTGTTGTGAGGATGGGGGGACATTCACTATTTCTCCATTGCTGCGAGGATGGGGGACATTCACTATTTCTCCATTGCTGCGAGGATGGGGGACATTCACTATTTCTCCATTGCTGTGAGGATGGGGGACATTCACTATTTCTCCATTGCTGTGAGGATGGGGGACATTCACTATTTCTCCATTGCTGCGAGGATGGGGGACATTCACTATTTCTCCATTGCTGTGAGGATGGGGGACATTCACTATTTCTCCATTGCTGTGAGGATGGGGGACATTCACTATTTCTCCATTGCTTTGAGGATGGGGGACATTCACTATTTCTCCATTGCTGCGAGGATGGGGGACATTCACTATTTCTCCATTGCTGTGAGGATGGGGGACATTCACTATTTCTCCATTGCTGTGAGGATGGGGGGACATTCACTATTTCTCCATTGCTGTGAGGATGGGGGGACATTCACTATTTCTCCATTGCTGCGAGGATGGGGGACATTCACTATTTCTCCATTGCTGTGAGGATGGGGGGACATTCACTATTTCTCCATTGCTGCGAGGATGCGGGACATTCACTATTTATCCATTGCTGTGAGGATGCGGGACATTCACTATTTCTCCATTGCTGCGAGGCTGGGGGACATTCACTATTTATCCATTGCTGCGAGGCTGGGGGACATTCACTATTTCTCCATTGCTGTGAGGTCTGGGGGACATTCACTATTTCTCCATTGCTGTGAGGTCTGGGGGACATTCACTTATGTTCTCTTGTTGTAAGACACCAGAGGGGAATGGGGAGAATGAGGAGGAGGGTGTGGTGGGGTGAGAGTGGGGGTACGGGGGAAAGTGGTTAGTGAATAGACTGTCACCGCTGGGAGAGAGCGAGAGAATGAAATGAGAGAAAACAGGTACGTCTCCCCCAGGCCTATAATCCTGAGATTACTGTTGGCTCTAGGGCCTGTCTGACTGCACTCCGGCCTGCCTGCGCCTCACTTCTAATCTCCCCGGCCCCAGCTGTCCGCCAATTGATTTTAAGATTCTCTAAATCAATTACTCCTCCTGTCCAAGATCTCACTGCCTGTGAGATATACTCACAAAGGCATAGGGCCTGTGCACGAATACAGACACACACACAGAAATAAGTCCACAGACACAGACACAGGCATAGGCATCAGTGCACGCACACGGACACACACACACATCGGTGCACGCACACGGACACACACACACACCGTATATACTTCACACTCTGAATTATTGTGTGCCTGAATGTCAGTTGAGCTAATTCAACTCAACCTCTTTCCCACCGTATTAGTGTACTGCAAAGCCACACAGAGTAACTGCAGCGCTCTGTCTGACCCCGCAATTGGATGGATGTCCTCTGCCTCCCTTTATGACCACCATCATCTACACATGATCACAACGGTCTTCCTCAACACACAAAAATGACATCACACTCACCTGTTCCATTGCTGTAATCCCTAAAGATGGCATAACAAAATAAGATCCCAACTAATAAAAAAATACATCTAATACATGACCTTATTTGATCCTTTTTCAAGTCCAGGGATGTAAAAGGTTCTGTCCTCAGCCTCATAAGATTGACCCTCTCTCCTGTGTATTCTGTACTAAATCTCAATACGCAGTATATTCTCCAGTTATTTCAAGGTGTGGTGCCCTTCCTCAGTGAGATGTTTAACCCAACACTGGCATTCCATAAACCTATTGAATTATGGGTATGGTCAGGGAATAGGCAGCTACAGTATGTGTGTGAGAGAGAAAGAGAGAGCAAGTGCCTTAAATTGACCGTATTATTTATTCATACATTGTTTATTGAGTCACGGGGAATAATAAACATAAGCCCACGAATTTATAACTATTAAACTGAGGAAAGAGAAATTGAGAATTTGTGATGCCAAGTAACTTTTCAAGATGAACCCACCTGCCTCACAGTAAGTAATTATATCCCTCCTAAAAGCTATGGAGGACGGAGAGAGAAACCTCACTGAAAGCTGGCGCTCCATTTCCTTTTTTCTTTCTTTTCCCTTTTTACCAACAACGTTTGTTTGATTCCAGCTGCAGAAATAATTGCAGTTTATTTCCAATTAAACTAATGAGTTCCAAAATACCCCCAAGTGTTCTGTTTGACAAAACTGGAGATGTATATTACAGAAGAGGCACATGAAAGTAGAGGGAGAATTATTAAAAATTCCCCAAAATCAGGAACTGTGATTGGAATGTCACCTTAGAAACCCTTCCAAATAGGATCTCTTTGGAGCTGAGATTCTCCCGGGCTGTCAAGGGCTTTCATAAGAAAGAGTTACTGGGGAAATAGTGGAAGAATTCCAGATTATTCTGGAACAACAACTTAGAGCCCCTTCAAACAGGTATATCTTTGGACTTGGTATGCTCCTGGTCTGTCAAGTTTTTCTTTCTTGAGGCCCTGGACGAATTTCCAACCGAAAGAGAGAAGTAGTTCTGCTTGACAGATGTTGTCTCTAGGCCTGGCCCACGGCCTGTCTCTTAAGGGAGCATCATTCATTAATAATGTACCATGCATTTGCTAAACCTGTCTGGTAAATGTGCGTAGATTGGGCCTGAGGTGCACCGTTGCTAAACAGTCTGCTGTTAGTTTTTAGGGAGTATATCGCAACAGCTGTACATTTATTATGATAAAGAAGTGATTGAGATACAACCATGGGAAAAAAAAAAAACATTTTATGTACATGAATGCATGTAGACATGATTTCGGATTAAAAACATTTTCTCAGAATCGTATGACTCAATTTTCCAATGTATGTGCTCTGTACAATAAAGAACTTGGTTAATCTTCCAGTTTTCACCCACCGCTATATTCCAGAAAAAGAGCAACAGTGCATGTGGCTGAAAATAATTACAGGCTAGATCCTTTTGCATGTATATCATCACATTCTCAACGATGTTCCCATTAAACATTGAACGCTACAGCTAGTCTGCGATTCTCCTCGCATCGTACTGTGGAATTATTCTTTATTCATCAAATAGACATTTTTTACTCTTAAGATATACTGGATTTCTGAGACATGATGGAACACTATGGCTCAGCCTGTGTGATTCACTGTTTCTCAACAAGTATTCCATTACTTGGACTCCATTTTAAATTATACCACAGAACCAGAAAAACAAGCCTTGGTCTCAGAAGCAGAGCAGGGTCAGAAAGGGAGAAGGATCTGCCATAACCTTGTCAACAAAACGTCCTTCAACATTAGTTGAAGGGAGCGGTTCCATGATGGGTAGAACCAGATAGGTGGATGAGATGTGGGTCAGGAAAGAGTATGGCAAGCGGATGTCAGAAATATTTCACCTTATCTGTAAACTATAAGAGCTCTCTTCAATAGCATGATGGCTAGCACATACTGTACTGTAAACCCTCATTGGGAACTATTGGTAATACTGAGGAACATTCAATAGGTCTTCATGCGGTAGGTATGTGAAAAATGCTTTTAGCCCTTTAGTGTGAGTATAAAGAATGTAGTTCTTCATCAAAACATTTATTTTTAACATCCTTCAACCTTTTACATCTTAGATAGATTTTTTGACTTCGATCACAGGCTTGGAACAGAAAATGCTACTTCAACATTGGTAAGGAAATCTAAAGTATTATAACCTTGAAACTCATAACTGAGTTACAGTATTTAGAGACATCTCACTGAATCGACTGAGCTTTCATCAAAAACATTTGTTCCAGAGTGGGAAGAAAAGGGAGCTAAATGTTACTGAGTGATGCGGTGTGTAGGCAGACCAAGGCGCAGTGCAGTAGTTAGCGTAGTTCGACATGTTTATTACAGAACAGCGAACTACACGAGAAAACAACAAAAGCTACTAAATACACCGTGAAACGGAGTGCAGCTCTCACGGGAGGCAAACACTAACTATGAACCACACACACACAGGTGGAAAAGGAACGCACTAAATAGGATCCCCAATTAGAGACAACGCAATGCAGCTGCCTCTAATTGGGGACCAACACGAATAAACCCCATAGAGTCTGCTAGACTACTCCCATGAACATAATCCTGTCAGTCCCTAGAGATGCCTATGTCAATACCCCCCCACCCCAAAGCACGGACTCCCGGCCGCAAGACCCTAAACAAAAACTGGGGCAGGGTTAGGGAGGAAACAGGCGTTGGTGGTGGCTCTGGACCGGGCGCGGCACCAAGTCCGATGGAGGCTTTCGACCTGGACTGGGCACCGGTGGAGCAGACTGCTCGGGCACCGGTGTGGAGAACGGCTCCGGCCGTGGAGCGGGGCAGACGACCGGACCCGGACTGGGCACTGGTGGAGTGGACTTCTCCGGCACTGGAGCGGGCCTGACGACCGGTCCCGGGCTGGGCACTGGTGAAGCAGACTGCTCCGGCACTGGAGCGGGGCAGACGACCGGGCCCAGATAGGGCACTGGTGGAGCGGACTGCTCCAACCCGGAAGCTGGAGTGGAGACCGGACCTGGACTGGGCACCGGCGGAGCTGGGGGCTCCAGCCCGGGTGCTGCACTGGAAACCGGACCCGGACTGGGCTCCGGCACAGTGGAAGGCTCCGGCCTGTGAACCATCACTGGAGGCTCCGGGCTGTGGACCGTCACTGGAGGCTCCGGGCTGTGGACCGTCACCGGAGGCTCCGGGCTGTGGACCGTCACCGGAGGCTCCGGGCTGTGGAAGCGCACCGGAAGTCTGGTGGTGGAGCCGGCACTGGAGGCACCGGGCTGGGCACACACACTGGAGGTCAAGTGCGTGGAGTTGGCACAGGTCGTACCGTTCTGAGGAGGCGCACTGGAGGTCTGGTGCGGGGAGCCGGCACAGGTTGCACCGGGCTGGGGACACACACTGTAAGTCTGGAGCATAGAGTTGGCACAGGACGCACCGGACGGGACATATACCTATGATACCAGTTGCTGTAGGCTGTCCCTGGACGGGCTTGGCTAGTGCTGTGCACTGGAGGTCTGGTGCGGGAAGCGGACACTTGGCGTTCCGGACTACTGACATGGACTGGAAATCTGGCGTGGACTGGATGGTTCTGGATTAACCGGACTGGGGATGCACACTGGGGGCACCCTTAATTCCAACTCCGATCTATTGTCACCGACATCCTCCTTCTGCTGCCTGAACTTCTCCATCACTCGACCATACTCTCCTTCCCGGTACTGCTCCTCTTCCACCGTCTTCCACTCCCAATCGTGCTCTGGCTCGTCTTCTTGCCACATGGAGAGTGGAACTGGCTCTTCCTTCTCCTTGCCAGACCACCCCCATAGCCCCCCCAAAAAACTTTCTTGGGGTTGCCTTTGGGCTGTCCTCATCGCTCCTGAGGTAGCTCCGGAGATGTACTGTGATGGTCCTCCTCGGAGTCAGTCTCGAAAACTCAGAGGAGTTCGTCACAGTATAGCTTTCTTGGGGTTGCCTTTGGGCTGTCCTCATCGCTCCTGAGGTAGCTCCGGAGATGTACTGTGATGGTCCTCCTCGGAGTCAGTCTCGAAACCTCAGAGTATAGCTCTGCTTGGTCTCGGTGTGGTGGTTCATTCTGACATGATGCGGTGTGTAGGCAGACCAAGGCGCAGTGCAGTAGTTAGCGTAGTTCGACATGTTTATTACAGAACAGCGAACTACACGAGAAAACAACAAAAGATACTAAATACACCTTGAAACGGAGTGCAGCTCTCACGGGAGGCAAACACTAACTATGAACCACACACACACAGGTGGAAAAGGAACGCACTAAATAGGATCCCCAATTAGAGACAACGCAATGCAGCTGCCTCTAATTGGGGACCAACACAAATAAACCCCATAGAGTCTGCTAGACTACTCCCATGAACATAACCCTGTCAGTCCCTAGAGATGCCTATGGGCCTCTCTAAACCTAACCCTGACAGTAACACAGCCCGCGAGATACCAAGATACCTTCCACTATCACTTGGGACTTTTTCCTCATGTGGAACTGGCGGTCACGCAATGACATTATCACCTGTTTCAGACCAGCGGTCTGTTGTATTTGCTGTACTGCGTTTGCGAGGAACAAGGCCCGGTGTCCTGGCAAGATGCAGCCTGGTTGGTGCCCCGGTGTCTGGCGTCATCCCGAGGCCTCTGTGGCACTGAGGTTATTAAAAACATGGCCCCCTCTGTCTGTCATGCCTGCATGAGTGGCTGGCCTGGTGTTGCTTTGAAGATGCAGCCTGCCTGGAATTCCATCCTATAAAGTGATTTAAAAAAGAAAAGAAAAAAAGAATCCCGCTATCAACATGTCTGTCAACTATCAACAATCCCATCTGGTTTTGCTGATAAGACTATTTTGCGCCACGGTCTCTGAATTTTCACAAGGCATGGCTGATTTCAGATGATGCTCTAAAAAGGGAAATACTATAAAATTAGAAACAGAGTCATTAAAGATTACATTTGGTTGAATGTTTGGCTTAATATAATTTCCAATCACATAGCAATCTGAAGATAGTATACAAGGACTGGCACTATGTTTAGAACTGGAGACTCCCTTTTTAAAAGGCCTTGCCATTTTTCTCAAATTTTCTTGTTCTTGCGTCTTTCACCTTGGAGTTGAGAGCCGGTAGAACTGAGACGCTGAAAATAAAATGCAAAAAGCTTTTATCGGTGCAACACTTTAATAAAGGCAAATCAAGGCTTTGATTGATGTTCAACATTCTTTATGTCCAATTAATTTTCCAGTAAATGTGATATTTGAGTTACTGTAATTACTAGGGTGGGGTCAACTACATTCAATTTGGTGGAAGCGGTGGGAATACCAAATGTTTTTTTCAAAACAATACTGTATATTGTTTAAGCATCTAATA
>CM042415.1:3634271-3691771 GCA_023634145.1 Thymallus thymallus
TTTCTCTTGGTCGAGTGAAATCAGTCCAATGTCACTATTTGATAACTTAGAGACATCAAAAATATCCCTAATAAGGGAAATATTATCAAAAATTGACCTTTTGGGGACACAGTAGGTTTGGTCTGGATGAATCAACTCATTCATAATTATTGATAATCTGTTTGCTAAAATCTTTGAAAGAAGTTTATAGTCACTACACAGAAGTGAAACAGGTCTCCAGTTTTTGATCTCTGTGAGATCTCCTTTTTTGGGAAGGAGGGTCAGGACTGCTCTCCGGCAACTCAAAGGTAGAAGACCTTCGTCCAAACTACCATTGAGTACTTCTAAGAGATCCTCTCCTAAAACTTCCCAAAAACATTTATAGAAGTCTATTGGTATGCCATCAATTCCAGGCACCCTTCCGGATTCCATGCTCTGAACGGCCTGATGCAGTTCTCCCAGGCTAAGCACACCTGAAATCTCTGCATTAGCTTCATCAGACACCTTTGGTAAATCCTCAAAGAAGACACTCTCATTGATATTGTCTGATCCTAGTTCACTTCTGTACAGTTTCTCATAAAAACCAATTGCCCTCCTTCTAATCACTACAGGATTGGACAATAGAATTCCTTCCTCAGATCGCAAAGCATGAATGATTCTTTTTTGCCCATTTTTCCTTTCAAGGTTAAAAAAATACTTTGAAGGTGCATCCATTTGATCAAGACTTATAAATCTTGACCGGACCAAAGCCCCTTGTGTTTTAACCCCTAATAATTCTGCCAATTGATTCTTTTTCTTAGAAAGAATTTTCAAATAGCTTTGTTGTTTTGTTGATTCTGCCAATTCCTGTATCTTAATTATGTCATTCTCTAAGTCTTTCATTGACTGATTTAAAACTTTGGTGCTGTTGTGAGCATACTGCTGACAATACTGTTTAATTTGTACTTTTCCAAAATCCCACCATTTTTGTACTGATCGAAAAGATTCTTTTTTTGTTCTGTAATCAGCCCAAAACAATTTAAAAGTGTGTATAAAATCCTTATTATCTAACAAAGTTAAATTAAAATGCCAGTAAGCACTTTTAGGCTTGACAGAATTCAAAATAAAAGAACATTGCACCATGCAATGATCTGAAAAACCAACAGGAAAAATACAACAATTTTTAAAAATACCAACATGATGCTTAAACACATAAAATCTATCCAGTCTTGCCAGAGATAAAACATTATCACGTGCATGTGCCCAAGTATATTGTCTTTTATCCTCATGATAAAACTTCCATACGTCACTTAACTCATGCCTATTTATTATTTGAATGAGACGTTTTCTTGAAGGCATATGGGGTTCAATATTGTTTCTGTCACAATTACTCACTGTACAATTAAAATCTCCTCCTAAAAATAAATAATCATCATTAGAAACATCTTGTAAAACAGAACATAATGTGTCTAAAAACAACATCCTATCAATTGTTGAGTTGGGGACATACACACAAATAAAAACAAAATTATAATTCTCCATTTGTGCTGTCACTTTTAAAAGTCTACCCTTCAAAAACTCTTTAACTTGATATGAACATGGATTAAAGGTTTTTGCAAATAATATTGCTATTCCTCCACTTAACGTGGTGTTGTGGCTGAAAAAAGATAAACCTTCCCATTCCTTCATCCAATCATTAACGTTGTTCACGTCACTATGCGTTTCCTGAATCAAAGTGACATCTATTTTTTTCTGCTTGATAATTTCATACAGCTCAGCTCTTTTTCTATAATTTCTAGCACCATTAACATTCAAGGAGGCAATCCGCACTTCAGCCATACTGAAATAAATAAACAAACAAAAAAAACCAAGCAAAACCAGATTATTCTTAGTCCTCATTTTCATTTAATTCCGTGCCAACTTTGCTCACAATCTTTTTCAACCGATAAACCTCCCTGTCTGAAAGGCACCCAGCTGTTATTAGGCTTTTGGCTTTGTCATGAAACTGCGTTAAGTCATGGAAATATTCTTTTACAATAACACCTCTTTTGTTTTTAGTGGTATTAAGGAAATGTTTTATGTCATCAACATCATAGCTTCTGCTAATACCTTCGATCTGTGACAACACTGTACTTGAGTCAGACATTTCACTTCCACTTTCTGACTCTTTCTGATCGTCAAACACTTCTTTTTTAAAACACTTTGCCTTACTGATCTTTGCGACATTTTTTCGTTTTTTTGGTATTTTAAACATCCTATTTTCCGCTTCTGTGTCAGACACGTCATCTTCCCCCATGTGTTCTACATCACTGTTCAACAGCCCAGTTTCTGCAGCTACAGAAGTATCCCTACCTTCATTCACCGATTCCGTCGAGGTCGATCCAGCTTCCACAGGCCCCTCAACAGATGTTCCTTCCCCAGCAGGTGTATCCACGGTCGGCACTGCTTCAGCCAGACCGACCCCAGACGGTTTAACAGTAGTTTCTTCAGTCGAACCACTATCCTTACTACCTCCCGCTGCATTCTTGTCAGGACATGAACGGATTAAATGGCCCGATTTACCACATCCAAAGCACTTCATTTTGTCAGTAGTAACAAACACTACATATTCAAAATCGTCCACACGGAAATTTAGCGCCAAGTCCAATTCTGCGTCATCTTTAATAATCATGAAAGCAAATCTCCTAAATGAAACGATATGTTTCAATAAAGGAGATTCACACCTGATCATAATCTTCTTGATCGGCGAAACCAACTTTCCATACCGTGACAGCGCTTGTTTCAAAATATCATCACTGAGAAACGGAGGGATATTCGATATTGTGACTTTTTTAGACGGTAACAACAGCGGTAAAACAGGTGTAAGTATTTCGTCAATGATTATACCTCGCGCAACCACCTCGTTTGCTTTTTCCACCGAGTTCAAAAAAATCACGGTCGCGCCATTCATTCTGGATGCGGAGACAATGTTTAGATGGCCAACAATCTCTCCTACACCCAGACAACAAGCCTCTACACTCGCCACGGTTACTATTTTGACTCCGTGACGGCGTGTGAGGACATCAAGCCCACTCCCAGCCTGAGCTGCCATGCTTCCTAAGAAAGCAGGCAGCACAAACAACCCACAAGATAAATACTAAATCAAATAAACAAACTTAGAAGTAAAAAATAAATACAAATAGAATAGAAATATATAAGGAAAAGACCCAAATACACGCGCTCAAAGCTCGAGCTCTCACACACGCTCCACAAACGCCCACGCATGCGCAGAGAGAGAGAGAGAGAGAGAGAGAGAGAGAGAGAGAGAGAGAGAGAGAGAGAGAGAGAGAGAGAGAATGAAAGAAAGAAAGAAAGAAAGAAAGAAAGAAAGAAAAAGAAAGAGAGAGAGAGAAAAAGAGAAAGAGAAAGAGAGAGAGAAAGAAAGAGAAAGAAAGAGAAAGAGAGAGAGAGATTTTTTTTTGATTTTTCAAAAAACATTTATTACAGAAATATTTAAAAATATGAAAACATTAAAATATAAATCACATCATATTTATAGAAAATGTGAAAAGTTAATTTCATTGTCCATAACAGAACACAATGCCCCTCTATGACACCATATATTTTCAAACACTTCTAAACAGTTAGTAGCTTTATAAAAATAAAAATCAATTAGCAGTCTAGATTTAATCATAGCTGCAAACATCATTACAACATTATAATCACCTTTTTGTTCGATTTTTTTCTTTCTGCTAACATAGATTGCCATTTTTGCTTTTCCTACAATAAAATTTATCAATTGGCATTCATATTGTCTTCTTCGAGTATATTTAAAACCAAAAATAAAAACTGGTACAGTAAATTTTTCATCAAAATAAATGAAAATATCCTTCAACAAGTCAAATAAAGGCTTAAGTCTTGAGCAGTACATAAACACATGAAAAACTGTTTCTCTTTGAGAACAAAAAGGGCACTTTTGACTAACATTTGGATTTAAAATAGAAATAAAAGAATTAACAGCAATTATACCATGTATAATTCTCCACTGTAAGTCTCCAATTCTTTTTGTTAATGGTGGCTTGTAAAGTGCCCTCCACTCTGGTTTTACATCTTTATCAACTTCAAAAATGGTGCGCCAAGGTGAATCAACTCTTTCATGTAAACCTTTTTTGTTGAAAACTTTTACACAAGCATTGTAAAAAACTTTTCCCCTAACTTCATATAAATCCATATTTGATACATTTTCCAAAAAAACTCCAGAATATTCTCCTATATTTGGGGATAAAAAACACTTTGGAAAGGCATCTTTATCACTAGGCACAAGTTTTTTAGCAAAACAATTTTCAAGCATGTTCAACTCTTTTACTGTGAATACAGATTGCAAATTCTGAAGAAATTTTTCAACAATTCGAACTGATTTAATACCTAATGAGGCAGCCACATTTTCCACATTTTTAAAACAGGGTCCAGTCACATTAATTAAACGCCTCAGTGTTATGATCTTTGATTTAATAAAAACACCATTTAATAGTCCACATGTATCTGAAATATCCAGACGAGCACCATAAATCATGGGTTCTTCCAGTAACCAAAAAAGAGAATCTGTACTCTCAGTTCTTTTCACTTTAAAAAGGTCCCATATTTTAAACAGATTTCTATAAAAAACAGGAAGCTTCGATGTGTTGATTCTTTTTGGATCCATCAAAAATAAATGTTTACTTAAGCAGAGTTCATCAACGGATTTAAGTATAGCACAGGCCACTGACTTCCAAGCCAAGTTCTCTGAGCTGGTAAGCAAGCGTTGTATGAATTGTAGCCGAAAGGCCGCAGTCCTGCTTTGTACATGTATAAGTCCTTGACCCCCTTCTTCTTTTTTTAAATACAAGATGTTGTGCGGTATCCAGTGTAACTTGTCCCAAAAAAAGTCCAATAAAACAGACTGGATTTTTCCAAGTAAATAAGCCGGTGGGTCAATGCAGGCCATCCGGTGCCACAAAGAGGAAGCCACCAAATTATTAATCACCAAAGTACGTCCTCTGTATGATAAATTTGGTACAAGCCATTTCCATTTTTCAAGTCGGCACTTAAGCTTTTCAACAGTTCCAATCCAGTTTTTTTGAGCTATTGTTTCATTACCTAAATATACTCCCAAATATCTTAAACCATCTCTTGTCCAACATAAACCATCTGGAAGATTTGGTGGTACTCTACGTTTCCACTCTCCCGTTAAAACTGCCTCACTTTTATTCCAATTAATTCTTGCAGAAGAAATTAATCCAAAATCTTTTAATGTCTTTAGTAATAAATCTATATCATTTTGTTTATTAATCATTACCATGACATCATCTGCATACGCAGACAGACACAAAGTCGTCTTACAATTTTGTAGAGTCACTCCTTCTAGAACTCTCCTTAAAACACTTAAAAGTGGTTCTATCGCGAGGGTATATAATAACCCTGACAGTGAACAACCTTGTCTTACCCCACGACACACTTTAAAAGGAGCACATAAGCCACCATTAATCTTCAGAATACTCTCAATATCACAATATAAGACTTTAACGTAAGCCAAAAATTCCGAATTAAAACCAAAAGCCTGAAGAGTCTTCCACAAATAATTGTGTTCTACACGATCAAAGGCTTTTTCTTGATCTAAGGAAATCAAGCCTATGTCAAGACCAAACATTTTAGATACGTCAAACAAATCTCTAATTAAATGAATGTTATCAAAAATTGACCTACCAGGCACACAATACGACTGGTCAGGATGAATGACTTCATCTAAAACTTCACCCAAACGGGTAGCTAGTACTTTAGATAACAGTTTATAATCACAACACAATAAGGACACGGGCCTCCAATTTTTTATATCACTTAAATTACCTTTCTTAGGTAAAAGGGTCAACACCGCTCTTCTACAACTTATTGGCAATAATCCTTTGGTTAAACTGTCATTAAGAACTACTAACAAATCTTCTCCGATAACAGACCAAAAACTTTTGTAAAACTCAACCGGGATTCCATCTATCCCAGGAACTTTACCATTATCCATGCTTTGAAGAGCTTTAAACAATTCTTCCAAGCCAATAGGCTTTGAAAGTGTTATATTTGCTTTTTTTGACATTTTTGGTAAATTTCCAAAAAAAACCTTCTCTAGGTCTTTATCTTCTTTATATTCAGACTTGTAAAGTTTTTCATAAAAACTGACTGCTCTTTCTCTTATTTCCTTAGAGTCTGACAACAAGGATCCAGACTCAGAAAGTAACGAATGGATAAAACGTTTCTGGCCATTCTTTTTTTCTAAACCGAAAAAATATTTTGACGGTACATCCATCTGTTCTACGGTTTTAAAACGCGATCTGACCAGTGCCCCCTGTGCCTTCATCTCTTGTAGGTCAGATAAAGCAGTTTTCTTTAAAAAAAGAGAATCAATATATGCTTGATTTCCACTTAATTGTGCCATATCTTGAAAATTCAAAATTTCAGTTTCTAAAACTCTTATAGACTTAACTGTCTCCTGTGTGATATTTTGAGTATACTGTTGACAAAAAACCTTAATTTGAGTCTTGCCAAAATCCCACCAACTCTGCAGAGAAGAAAAAGAAACCTTTTCATTCTTAAAATTTTCCCAAAAAAATGCAAAAGTCTCTTTAAAAAAAGCATCATTTATCAGAGCAGTGTTAAAGTGCCAATATGCACTCCTTGGTGAGACAGAATTGAAGAAAACACTGCAAATAACTAAACTGTGGTCTGAAAAACCAACTGGATTTATTATACAACTCTTAAAAACACTGTGATGGTGATTGAAACTGTAAAATCTATCTAGTCTTGCTAAAGACAATAGATTTTCATGGGCATGAGCCCATGTATATTGCCTTAAATTTCCATTTAGACTTCTCCAGACATCACATAGGTCATTTCTTTCAATTATTTCACAAAGCCGTTTGCGAGAAGGCATATGTGGTTCTATATGGTTGCGATCAATATTTTGTTCAACACAATTAAAATCTCCACCAAGAAATAAATATTCTTCGCTATTGCATTTGTCTAGAGTTGAGCATAAAATATCTAAAAAAGCCACTCTCTCTATTGGAAAAGTGGGGGCATATACACAAATAAAAACCAGAACATATTTTTCAAAAAGGGCTTGAATTTTTAGAAGTCTACCCTTCACTATTTCCTCCATCTTAAAAGAGCATGGAGTAAAATTCTTTGCAAACAAGATGGCAACTCCTCCACTACGTGAAGTTTTATGACTTAGAAATATATGACCATTCCATTCTTTTGTCCAATCTGTAACATTTGTATCATCACTGTGTGTTTCTTGTAAAAAAAGAACATCAAGTTGTTTTTGTCTCATTGTTTCATACACTTGCATTCTCTTTACATCATCTCTGGCTCCGTTCACATTTAAAGATGCTATACGAATATCTGCCATGTGTAAAGAAAAAAAGGAAACAAAAAAAATTAAGCCATACAGAAACACACAGCCACTCAAGATAAAAGAGTTATGCCACTTTGTCATCATTCTTATTCAGCTGATTTGGGATTTTTGAAACAATTTTTTTCAGTCGATATACTTCTTTATCCAGAAAGCAATCTTCACTCATTAGATTCTTAGTGCTTTCTGCAAACCGTTTCAGGTCTGGGAAAAAATCAGCAACCTGTACTCCTCTCTGATTTTTTGTCACTTTTAAAAACTTCTTAATTTCTTCAGCACTGTAATCATTACATATCCATTCACTTTGTGAGCAACTTGAAGCACTAGAATCAGACAATTCACTTTCACTTTCAATATTATCTGTATCATTCTTCTGTTCTTTTCTTGCTTGTTTTGATTCTTCTTCTCTGTCTTTCTTTTTCCTTTTTAGAGGAGTTTTGAAGACAGCTTGATCCATGTCTACTTCACACAAATTAACATTGTCTGATAAAGACTCTATATCAGCCAAACAGGTCATTGAACTGTTCTGTGTGTCCATCAATTCCTCTATCACAGCAGCTTCTTTAAGCAAGTTCACATTTGACTCTGTTTGATCTTTATCAGTCAATACATTATCTTCCATGATTTCAATCATGGTTTGAACAGTTTCAACTGTTTGTTCACAAGGCACTTTGTTAGTTGTGCCCTTGACACTCTGTGCTGAATTCACAGGTATTGGCACAGATGTTCCAGCAGCGCTTTCTACGTCTTGCACCACCCTCTCATCTATTGTGTCTTGCCTTGTGCGTGTACCCCCATTTTCGGGACAAGCACGAGCCAAATGCCCGGTTTTTCCACATCCGAAACACTTCATTATATCAGTGGATACATAGACAGTATAGTCAAAATCATCAACTCTGAATTTCAGATTTAAATTCAGTTCTGTTCTGTTCTCACTCAAAATCATATAAGTGAATCTCCTAAAAGACACTACATGTTTGATCGATTCCAATTTACTCCCGAACGCGATCTTTTTCACAGGAGCAACTAACTTTCCGAAACGTGACAATTCTTTAACCAAAGCTTCATCTTTGATAAAAGGTGGGATGTTTGACAGGATAACTTTTCTCGCAGGAGTTGAAAGAGAAAGCACAGGTGTAAAAAGGCCACGAATTACAACTCCTCTTTCTACAACATTATTGGCATTTTCTACAGTGTTCAAAAAACAAACAACCGCGTTGCTCATCCTTGACGCTGCTAGAATGCTCTTATGTCCAACAACCTCTCCGATAGCTAAGATACAATCTTCCACACTTGCAGCGGCCACTACTTTAACCCCGTGGCGCCGCGTTAATGAACCGAGCGAGTCAACACCTTGGGCCGCCATGCCCTCGGCGATACACTGGTAACCAACGGCCAAAAAACACTATTTTGTTTTATCTACCCAATACAGATTAAACGTCAAAATTAGCGATATTCAACCAAGAAAAAGTTGCCACAGCGGGCAGAAAACTCAGTCAAACTTACCACACGCTCTCCACGCTCACTCAACAAACGCTCACGCATGCGCACAAGAGGGAGAGAGAGAGAGAGAGAGAGAGAGAGAGAGAGAGAGAGAGAGAGAGAGAGAGAGAGAGAGAGAGAATGAAAGAAAGAAAGAAAGAAAGAAAGAAAGAAAGAAAGAAAGAAAGAAAGAAAGAAAGAAAGAAAAAGAAAGAGAGAGAGAGAAAAAGAGAAAGAGAAAGAGAGAGAGAAAGAAAGAGAAAGAAAGAGAAAGAGAGAGAGAGAGAGAGAGAGAGAGAGAGAGAGAGAGAGAGAGAATGAAAGAAAGAAAGAAAGAAAGAAAGAAAAAGAAAGAGTGAGAGAAAGAAAGAAAGAAAGAAAGAAAGAAAGAAAGAAAGAAAAAAAGAGAGAGTGTGAGATTGAGAGAGAGAGAGAGAGAGAGAGAGAGAGAGAGAGAGAGAGAGAGAGAGAGAGAGAGAGAGAGAGAGAGAGAGAGGACAATCAGCAACTGGCTGAAAGTGGGCTTTTTTCGTTTATTCATTTGAAATGCAAAAAGGGAAAGCAGATGGATGCACACCAAACTAGGCCTGTAGGGTGAGAGTGAAGGCTTAGGGTTGCTTGTTTCATGACACAGAACTGTCTCCCTTGGGCCAGCTCCCACTCACACATGTGTGATTTCGAGGCAAATGTGAGTCTAAACAGTTGCCTGGTCTATGTTTATAAGGAGAAAAGCAGGATACCTATTGCATGAGACCTATTGGGCCTTGGTATGGATTCAAGAGAGATTTAACCTATACTGTTTGAATATGGTATTTGACCCACAGATGATTGACGCAAAACAATTGTATATTTCCAAGAGTGTGGTTTTTTTACATGACTACCCAAGCTATTTCAGTACAGTTACAAAATGTATAATGTATGTATTTTAATTTGAATGTAGTACATTCATTAAATTGATACAGCTTACAGGGACAGGAACTGTATCAGCGCTTTGAAAACTGTTCACAAAAGTAATAATTAACTTATTTTATGTAATAAAACATAAAACAGCATGTCATTTTCAAAGTGAGATCAAAACCCATTGTTCCAGTTGTTGAGTGGAGAGAAGGTTTGAACAGATGATGATGTCGTGTTTGTGCTGTATGCGTAATTACCCATGTTCCCCGGCAGAGAGCATATTTACATTTGCCTTTTCACAATTTCTCCTCCACTATCGCCTTCCCAAGAAATCAGAACACAAAAGTAATCCTTCTATCAATCAGCTAGTTTGTGGTACAAAGTTGAACATTTGTCTGTTTTAGGAGGAGCAAACTTTCCTCCCTGTCACAAATAATTTAGTCATTAGCTGCAGAGCTTTTGTGAAAGCCAAAATAACCAATGCTACAACGTGCAATACATGTCAGATCTGCAAACATAATGCGTATTTTATAGCCTAAGGACCGCCCCATTGTCCAATGGGATCACCGACACCAACACTTTTCTACAGAACACCAACCGCCAATATGATTGTCATTTGACCCCCAACAACCTTACTAACTATGAAAAACGTTGTGTCTGGGGGTGGGTGGGAGGTTTGTGTGTGGGAAGGGGTGTGTGTTGGATCAGGTGGGGGGAGTCAGGTGGGGGGTCAACATGCTGACCGGCACTTTCCCTTACTGTCAAAGGCAATCAGTGTCTGGGAAGTTAATGGAGAACACAAAACCTATTTAAAAGCTACATTTACCACTTGGCTGATTCCATTACATTGTGTAATTTCCAGGTGTCACATTTCCCCTCCACACGTCTGTCTTAATGCTCTCCCAAGCAGCCGCTGATTAGTCAGCCTCTGCTGGCTCCCCAAATCCTCTTTCCTCCTAGGCCTCCCAACTCCTCACCTCTTGGAAGGCAGTCAGAGAGACTGAGAAACACTTTCCCAGTTCCTACACTTTAGTCGGTTTTCGACCTGCTGGGCTCGGGGAAATACTGGATACCGGACATTGGCCCTGTGTACAAAATCCACGGTGAGCAATACTGTAGTCAATTCCTTATCAATTCAGGAAGTCAACTGAAATTCCAATTTTAACTTTCCTCAAATCACACTTAACCCCCTAGAGTCGATGCCCACGCCCCCCACAGAAATCTAAATAGCATAATACAAAAAGACCCATCAAAATCCATCTGTTTAAGTTTTTTTTGCATGGTCTGTGTCTCAGTCCACCGCATGGCCTTTCGCTTCTGCGGTGGAAGGTGGCCGAACTACAGCAGTGTTTGTCAGACCATGAGAAAATCTGTCTTCCCACAAAAGCGTCTGTAGCGTCTGTAGCGTTTTTGCCTACAAACTAGTAAGACCAATATATGGAAAGACCAATATATGTCTTTTATATACACATATATATACTTTATACACTACAGTTAAAACATTCGGGGTCACTTAGAAATGTCCTTGTTTTTGAAAGAAAAGCTCATTTTTTGTCCATTTAAATAACATCAAATTCATCAGAAATACAGTGTAGACGTTGTTAATGTTGTAAATGACTATTGTAGCTGGAAACGGCAAGTGGCAGCTTAATTAAATAGTACCCACAAAACACCAGTCTCAACGTCAACAGTGAAGAGGCGACTCCGGGGTGCTGGCCTTCTGGGCTGAGTTGCAAAGAAAAAGCCACAAGTTGAGGACTCGTGAGGCGTCTGTTTCTCAAACTAGACACTCTAATGTACTTGTCCTCTTGCTCAGTTGTGCACCGGGGCCTCCCACTCCTCTTTCTATTCTGGTTAGAGACAGTTTGCGCTGTTCTGTGAAGGGAATAGTACACAGCTTTGTACAAGATCTTCAGTTTCTTGGCAATTTCTCACATGGAATAGAACAAGAATAGACTGACGAGTTTCAGAAGAAAGTTCTTTGTTTGTGGCCATGTTGAGCCTGTAATCGAACCCACAAATGCTGATGCTCCAGATGCTCCAGGAACTCAGTCTCCAGCTGGAGACATTTTCTGCGCTGGTGTCCAGGTTGGGCACGGCGTTCAGGTCCACTGGGGAGTCTGAGTTCCTCAGCGTGCCAGTGCCCAGTCCGGTGCCGGTATCCAGCCAAGCTACGTGGCTGGAGACATTCTCTGCGCTGGTGTCCAGGTTGGGCACGGCGTTCCACTCCGCTGGGGAGTCGGAGTTCCTCAGCGTGCCGGTGCCCAGTCCAGGTCGGTATCCAGCCCAGCTACGTGGCTGGAGACATTCTCTGCGCTGGTGTCCAGGTTGGGCACGGCGTTCCACTCCGCTGGGGAGTCGGAGCTCCTCAGCGTGTCGGTGCCCAGTCCGGGGCCGGCAGACAGCACAGCTACGTGGCTGGAACCATCCTCTACGTCGGTGCCCAAGGTGGTTACGGCGTTCAGTCCCGCTCCAGCGCCAGAACATATTTATGTTCCTTTGTGTTCCACCTGTGTGTGGATTCTTGTGTGTGTTAGATTGGGTTAGTGTCTCACGCCAGTTCACTGTTGCTACCTCTCCATTGTTTTTCAGTTATTGTGTTTAATATCGCACTAAATAAAAGGAATGTCGCTCCACCAACGCTCTGCTTATCGTCCCATCATTCAGCATCGTGACAGTTTTATTGCTTCTTTAATCAGCACAACAGTTTTCAGCTGTGCTAACATAATTGCAAAATGGTTTTCTAATGATCAATTAGCCTTTTAAAATGGTAAACTTGGATTAGCTAACAAAACGTGCCATAGGAGTGATGGTTGCTGATAATGGGCCTCTGTACGCATATGCAGATATCCCATAGAAAATCTGCCATTTCCAGTTACAATAGTCATTCACAACATTAAAAATGTCTACACTGTATTTCTGATCAATTTGATGTTATTTTAATGGACCAAAAAATGTACTTTTATTTAAAAAACAAGGAAATATCTAAGTGACCCCAAACTTTTGAATGGTAGTGTATATATATATTTAGACTCTCAAGGACTAACTGTAACGGTCTTGAGACGACATACACTATGAGACGGGAATCAAGTACAGGGTTAGGATTTAATAATAGATAGACATGAAACAAAGCCAGAACAGCGTCTGGACGAGAGAGACAAAACAACATCAATGCAGACACGGGAACGAACCTGAGGAGGTGACAGATATAGGGGAGGCAATCAATGACGTGACGGAGTCCAGGTGAGTCCGATGAAGCGCTGGTGCGCGTAACCATGGTGACAGGTGTGCGTAACGATGAGGAGAGGGGGAGCGGGAGCAGACATGACACTAACCAGGTTTCCATTCAACCTTTTTATGCAAGCAAAGTTTATGTCGGATAAATAATGTCACGACAGGCCTGATGGAAACAGCTAATTTGTCTGTAAACTGTAAAGTGTCGACAAAACAAAATACACTAGACAAGGTGGGATCTTTTTGTGTCAGTAAAGTCACGTGATGATATGTTGTGTCGTCCTCCCACTATGATTCGGGAAACCATGCAGTTTATTAATCTACAGATTAATTAAATCATGATGAACTTCACACGGTGGTGAAAGTGCAAGGTGATAAACTTGATGCTACGGTAGGCCGCCATTGTAAAAAAGAATTTGTTCTTAACTGACTTGCCTAGTTAAATAAAGCTTAAATAAATGCATCCCAATAGGGTCTTATTCTGGTAACAAGATGATTGTTGCTTGGCTGCCGTTTGTACAAAGTTATCTCGTCATGCCTACCCGCACTGTATCTGCAAACTGTTGGCTAGAGTGCATCTGTAGAGCACGTGCCAAGACCAGAGTGGGCACATTCCTATATAATGCACAGCCCTCATACAGTGGGGAGAACAAGTATTTGATACACTGCCGATTTTGCAGGTTTTCCTACTTACAAAGCATGTAGAGGTCTGTAATTTTTATCATAGGTACACTTCAACTGTGAGAGACGGAATCTAAAACAAAAATCCAGAAAATCACATTGTATGATTTTTAAATAATTAATTTGCATTTTATTGCATGACATAAGTATTTGATCACCTACCAACCAGTAAGAATTCCGTCTCTCACAGACCTGTTAGTTTTTCTTTAAGAAGCCCTCCTGTTCTCCACTCATTACCTGTATTAACTGCACCTGTTTGAACTCGTTACCTGTATAAAAGACACCTGTCCACACACTCAATCAAACAGACTCCAACCTCTCCACAATGGCCAAGACCAGAGAGCTGTGTAAGGACATCAGGGATAAAATTGTAGACCTACACAAGGCTGGGATGGGCTACAGGACAATAGGCAAGCAACTTGTTGAGAAGGCAACAACTGTTGGCGCAATTATTTAAAAAAAGGAAGAAGTTCAAGATGACGGTCAATCTCCCTCGGTCTGGGGCACCATGCAAGATCTCACCTCGTGGGGCATCAATGATCATGAGGAAGGTGAGGGATTAGCCCAGAACTACACGGCAGGACCTGGTCAATGACCTGAAGAGAGCTGGGACCACAGTCTCAAAGAAAACCATTAGCTACACACTACGCCGTCATGGATTAAAATCCTGCAGCGCACGCAAGGTCCCCCTGCTCAAGCTAGCGCATGTCCAGGCCCGTCTGAAGTTTGCCAATGACCATCTGGATGATCCAGAGGAGGAATGGGAGAAGGTCATGTGGTCTGATGAGACAAAAATAAAGCTTTTTGGTCTAAACTCCACTCGCCGTTTTTGCAGGAAGAAGAAGGATGAGTACAACCCCAAGAACACCATCCCAACCGTGAAGCATGGAGGTGGAAACATCATTCTTTGGGGATGCTTTTCTGCAAAGGGGACAGGACGACTGCACCGTATTGAGGGGAGGATGGATGGGGCCATGTATCGCGAGATCTTGGCCAACAACCTCCTTCCCTCAGTAAGAGCATTGAAGATGGGTCGTGGCTGGGTCTTCCAGCATGACAACGACCCGAAACACACAGCCAGGGCAACTAAGTAGTGGCTCCGTAAGAAGCATCTCAAGGTCCTGGAGTGGCCTAGCCAGTCTCCAGACCTGAACCCAATAGAAAATCTTTGGAGGGAGCTGAAAGTCCGTATTGCCCAGCGACAGCCCCGAAACCTGAAGGATCTGGATGGAGGAGTGGGCCAAAATCCATGCTGCAGTGTGTGCAAACCTGGTCAAGAACTACAGGAAACGTATGATCTCTGTAATTGCAAACAAAGGTTTCTTTACCAAATATTAAGTTCTGCTTTTCTGATGTATCAAATACTTATGTCATGCAATAAAATGCTAATTAATTACTTAAAATCATACAATGTGATTTTCTGGATTTTTGTTTTAGATTCCGTCACTCACAGTTGAAGAGTACCTATGATAAAAATTACAGACTTCTACATGCTTTGTAAGTGGGAAAACCTGCAAAATCGGCAGTGTATCAAATACTTGTTCTCCCCACTGTATATGCAACAAGTACATTTGATGTAAACACATCTCTGGTGGGAAAATGTGCAATGTTTTTAAACAAATGTTAGAAAATATGCATGATATTGGATGGCAGTTGGATGGAAACCTAACTTATGAAACAACAAATTGGAAGTGGAATTTGAATTTTAGTTTACTTCCTGAATTCACTGAAAAGTTATTGACCCCAGCATTGCTGGAGAACTTGTTCATGGTGGAAACACACATCCATGCATTTTTCATCCTGAACTTCTGAAGCGAATGACTTCAAATACATGTCCTGAAGTAATTAGTGAAATGTGTGCCTCAAACATTTCAAAGCTTATTGTGTCCAACTTTGCCTGAAGCTAAACTGTAGGAGCAACCAATGAAATCCCCAGAAGTTTACCTGTCATTAACCGTTGACACTGATTGCCTCAAATCATCCATTGGATCAAAAGTTCTGGTATAAGTCATTGTACAAAGTGACATTATTCATTTTATAAATAGATTATTTTGTGTGAATGTAGTTGAATGACTGACACCAACTTCTTGATTCTGAGGCTGTCCAGTAAGGACACCGTATACACAAGAATATATGGTACGCAGCTCACAATACGTAGCCGTCTTTTCAGGATCAAAACTGTCAGGACCATGGACAGCACCCAACAAAGCTAGCTGTGGCATGTCCGATATAGTATGCAGTTCCTAATATGCACACTGTACTGAAAGGTAACTCTAAGGCAATTTGTCTGATGAAAAGAAAGCCAGTACATGCATTGAACATACATTGAACATACTCACTGTTGGAAGCGAATCCACAATGTCGGGAATGGTGTCAACACCCCTCACAGGGCAACACTGACCCGCTGCTTCAAGGGGAATTTAAACCGTGATTTCTGAAGTTGTGCAGTTATCTCAACACAGCATGTGTATGTGATTCACTATATTAGTAAATGGCATGTCTTTTGCAAGCTTGCATTCCACAGTGACTGTGGAAACACTTCTCACTCGCTTGTTTCACACTAGTTTGGAAGAAATAGCAACCTCCAAAGCAAATGGAGATCGAATGCAAACTACTGTGGTCTAACATGGCAAATAATTATATCCACCATATCAGTGTCATACGAAAGGTTACGACTACTTATGAGTTGTTATGACAGTTTATCGCAAGACTTATAATGCATCATAATTTAAGTGTATCATAAGGCCTTATACATGCACTCAGAAGATATTACATGTGTTTAAGGCTTCCTCTGACCAGCCGTATGGAACCAATCAAATAAATCAACTCCTAACAATCAGCCATGGATTCCCAGTGAGGGAAATAGTGGTCGAGATAACGTCCAACAGTTTGTCAAAGGAGACGTTGATGTTTAATCAGGGGGGAGGACATTGACTTGTGGTCATCCTCCGACCCAGGAAATCAATGTCGGTTGAAGATGCAATCAAGCGCTTCATTTGATTTGTGACCCGAGGTGCCTCTGTTCACCAGGCCTCGCGGGCACACAAGGGAAAAGCCAACCCCAAAAGATTGTCCCTGCAGACCACCATTCCCTTTGAGAATAAGAAAACGTATTGATTCTTGTTCAACATCGATGGAGTGTAAGCACTTCCTCGTCGTATAAAGGTCACTAGCCTTTTAAGGTGTGTTATGTGTCGGAGACAGTCGGCTTAATGTACCATCTTACTAGCCAGTCTTTTTATGTACTCAAGGTGAGATCGATGAGATCAAACAGCCTCTCTTTGTGAGGAAATGTCGGAATATGGATGGATGGATGGATGAAGCGAAGGAGAGGTTGTTTAAAATACAATAGCCTCGGCCACCAAAGTCCTTTCAGTCCTCTTAATTACATGTGATCTCCTGAAGTTAGGAGATCTATCCATTTTCCCCCCAAAAAAGGGCAGAATTGATTCCAGGACAGGTGATCATTTGATAATTGATTCCATTACAGGTGATCATTTGATAATTGATTCCAGGACAGGTGATCATTTGATAATTGATTCTAGGACAGGTGATCATTTAATAATTGATTCCAGGACAGGTGATCGTTTGATAATTGATTCCAGGACAGGTGATCATTTGATAATTGATTCCAGGACAGGTGATCATTTGATAATTGATTCCAGGAGAGGTGATCATTTGATAATTGATTCCAGGACAGGTGATCATTTCTTATTGAACTAACATGGCCCACAGTGCAAGTTCTAATGCTATCAGAATAAATACACATTAATCATGGAACAGCCGCTACAGAGATAGAAAGATACAGAAATGACAACAAATCAATGGCTGTGACACAGGCTTGGTCGCACAAAAACTAAAGTCACTCTACCTTAACGTATGCTACCATTGTCAATGACTTCCTACAACAACACAGCCTGCTATGTGGAGCTTTCTCTTCTCTTGCTGACAATAAAAGCCTGGATAATAGAAAAGCAATAGTAGGAAACACCGGGGGGGCGTGTCTTGCTCTTACTGCTACTGATCTCCCCCCAGTGCAAATTGCAGGTCGAGCAGATTGATTTGCGGGTTTAGCCTTCCCTCCCCCAAATGACTGCTGAATCGGCTGCTGTCGGCAGAGTATAGTAAGCACCCAAAGGGCCACTAATGATTCTCTCTCCATCAATGTGCGGCTCGCCCAGGAAATGTCCTGTGCCGTAATTAACGATTCCGAAGCTAACGATCGTTTCATGCGTACGTTAAAGAAATTAAACCCTTGTCACTTTAAATGTAACCATAGGGCTCGAGACCGTAATTGTTAAGCATTATGGACAGATCAAGTGTGTTATTAGAAAAAAGAACGGAACAGAATAATAAAAACGCAGGACGTCGTCTATCTTGTCTGACTGGGGGTCAGATGCAGTACGGTGTGCGCTAGACAACATCCCTCATGTGTATTATGGCGCAGTGCTATTTTCTGTCCCGCTGACCAACTTGGGGCAATCCATCAGGAATTCATCATTTATCAATCTCAGAGATATCCCCTCTGGCAGGAGAGAGCCGGTTAAAGCTTGATGCCTCGGGCTTCACCCCGTGAGAAGAGGCCAGTGGGGACTCCCCAGCCTGCCTGCCTGCCTGCCTGCGCCGATCTGGCAACACTGGACGCCTTCCATAAAACTTGAGTCACGGAGGATAATAAATGACTACAACGATATTTCCTGATCCTCATCCGCTTCTGTAAACACACTCTCTCTGTAACGGCAGCGTCTCCCTCCCCTGCTAACCACGTTGAAAGCATCTGGGAATAAATATAGAATAGGAATGCATGCCCACTTGGGTAGAAATTAAATGAATATGCATGTGCACTTGGGGATGTAGCTATGTACTATATTTAGCATGTGTTCGCCGCTTGCATAATTTAATCGCTTGGTCTAAGAATAGAAGCACGGCTAATGTACAGACCATACATAAAAATAAACAATTAAGAACACCTTCCTAATATTGAGGTGTCAACCTAGAAGGTGTGGAAAGTGTTCCACATGGATGTTGGCTCATGTTGATTTCCAATGCTTCCCACAGTTGTATCAAGTTGGCTGGATGTACTTTGGGTGGTGGACCATTCTTGATGCACACGGGAAACTGTTGAGCGTGGAAAAACCCAGCAGCGTTGCAGTTCTTGACACACTCAAACCGGTGCGCCTGGCACCTACTACCATACCCAGTTCAAAGGCTCTTATATATTTTGTCTTGCCCATTCACCATCTGAATGGCACACATACACAATCCATGTCTCAATTGTCTCAAGACTTAAAGATCCTTCTTTAAACCATCTCCTCTCCTTCATCTACACTGATTGAAGTTGATTTAACAAAGTGACATCAATAAGGGATCATAGCTTTTACCTGGATTCACCTGGTCGGTCTGTGTCATGGAAAGAGAGGGTTTTCTTAATGTTTTGTGCACTCAGTGTATATCTCCCATTTATTTGCATGTAAATGGTTTTGTTTGATACCAGGCAATGAGCTGTACAGTACACTGAATGTATGAATAAATTCAACTACAAATTGGCAGATTGCCTGGCCAATAACATCATGGAAAGGCCACCTGTTTGTACATATGAAATGATTTCCATCATTTACAAGAGTTACAGGAAGGTCAGTCCATTCTAAAACTTTTAAACAAGGAGGAAAACATTAATATATACCAGACCTGGGTAATATGCAGTATGTTGTGTCATTGTTTTCAGTATCTGTATCTTTTCTGTATACATTCAGTTTTTCATCATTTGCACAATCAACGAATTGAATTAGAATAATTAAAAGTGTTAAAGTCCCAATGCAGCAGTTTTTATATCAATAACAAATAATTTCTTACTGTAGATAGATAGATAGATAGATAGATAGATAGATAGATAGATAGATAGATAGATAGATAGATAGATAGATAGATAGATAGATAGATAGATAGATAGATAGATAGATAGATAGATAGATAGATAGATAGATAGATAGATAGATAGGTACTTTATTGATCCCCCGGGGGGGAAATTTCATTGTCAAGCAGCTACAACAAAACACAGGGCAGGTGCAAAATGCCACAACGAAAGTACACAAAAGACAGATACACGGTACATGATACATAGAGCGGCAGTATGAAAAAGTATAGAAATACAAGATATCTGGAGTGCAAAAACAAAAGCTATAAAAAGACATTGCATAGTATGAGTGGTTGGCTGAATATGTACACTATACATTGGTGGATGTTGGATGGTTAACTATACTATACAGGTCGATGGCAGAGAAATACTTCAGTAGCTAAAAATGCGTATGATATGAGTGAGGGTAATAATAGTTTACTTAATATACAGACTGGCTGTAATAATGTTCCATTAAAATAGGCAAAAATTGCTTTTTAGCAAAAAACTATTTCCCAAGGAAGAATTTTGCCAGGACTGTCTGAGAGTGGTCTGGGTGGGGAGGGGGAAACAGAAGACTAGCTGTTATTGGCAGAGAGGTTTGGAACTCTCTTTCTTATTGGTCTATTAACTAATTTACCACCCGGTGATGTCACCAGGAAAGACGGTAGTGTTGCACATTTACCATATCGTATGGAGACAGAAACATAAACCTTTAACCTTATCATCAGTAGACATAATTGCAAATTATTAAATCCTTCCAATAGAAATAAAAAAAAACTATTTAGTTACGAAATTAACTTTAATTAAATGAGTTGACTCTTCACATGAGATGATTTCACTAAACAACAAAATAAAGGGAATATTGAATGATACCCAATGATCCATTGCATATCCCAAACATATTTTCAACATACATCAGTAAAATGATAGTCTAGAAACTAAAGCTTTGGTTGTCTTCCTCACAGGCTTCCATGTCTTCTCCCTGGACCTCCTCAATGTCCACCTCTTGAACATCAGAGTCTGAGCCCTCATCTTCACTGTCACTTTCCAACCTTGTTGAGGATGACTTGTTGTCAGGCTAAAAAAGCCTCATATTTTCCCGGATGGCAACCAATTTTTCAACCCTTGTATTGGTCAGCCTGTTGTGTGCTTTGGTGTGTGTGTTCCCAAACAAGGACCAGTTGCGCTCTGAGGCAGCTGATGTTGGTGGGATTTGGAGGATGATGGAGGCAACAGGGGAAAGAGCATCAGATCCACAAAGTCCCTTCCACCAGGTGGCTGATGAGATATGTTGCCATATTGCATTTCCATCCCAAAGCCCTTGCTTGGAAGTACACTTCGCCAGACTGCCAAGAACCTTGCCCTCATCCAGGCCAAGGTGGCAAGACATGGTAGTGATGACATCATAGGCCTTGTTGACAAGATGCTCTTGCCAGCATACAGTTGAAATCGGAAGTTTACATAAACATAGGTTGAAGTCATTAAAACACATTTTTCAACCACTCCACAGATTTCATGTTAACAAACTATAGTTTTGGCAAGTCGGTTAGGACATCTAGGCTAACTGATATAATTTGAGTCAATTGGAGGTGTACCTGTGGATGTATTTCAAGGCCTACCTTCAAACTCAGTGCCTCTTTGATCTTCATAGTGTGAAAATCAAAAGAAATCAGCCAAGACCTCAGAAAAAACATTGTAGACCTCCACAAGTCTGGTTCATCCTTGGGAGCAATTTCCAAACGCCTGAAGGTACCACGTTCATCTGTACAAACAATAGTACGCAAGTATAAACACCATGGGACCACGCAGCCGTCATACCGCTCAGGAAGGAGACGTGTTCTGTCTCCTAGAGATGAACGTACTTTGGTGCGAAAAGTGCAAATCAATCCCAGAACAGGTGCAAAAGTATCTATATCCACAGTAAAATAAGTCCTATATTGACATAACCTGAAAGGCCGCTCAGCAAGGAAGAAGCCACTGCTCCAAAACCACCATAAAAAAGCCAGACCACGGTTTGCAACTGCACATGGGGACAAATATCGTACTTTTTGGAGAAATGTCCTCTGGTCTGATGAAACAAAAATAGAACTGTTTGGCCATAATGACCATCATTATGATTGGAGGAAAAAGGGGGAGGCTTGCAAGCTGAAGAACACCATCCCAACCGTGAAACACAGGAGTGGCAGCATCATGTTGTAGGGGTGCTTTGCTGCAGGAGGGACTGCTGCACTTCACAATATAGATGGCATCATGAGGAAGGAAAATTATGTGGATATATTGAAGCAACATCTCAAGACATCAGTCAGGAAGTTAAAGCTTGGTCGCACATGGGTCTTCCAAATGGACAATGACCCCAAGCATACTTCCAAAGTTGTGGCAAAATGGCTTAAGGACAACAAAGTCAAGGTATTGGAGTGGCCGTCACAAAGCCCTGCCCTCAATCCTATAGAAAATGTGTGGGCAGAACTGAAAAAGCATGTGCAAGCCCTACAAACCTGACTCAGTTACACCAGTCTGTCAGGAGGAACGGGCCAAAATTCACCCACCTTCTTGTAGGAAGCTTGTGGAAGGCTACCTGAAACATTTGACCCAAGTTAAACAATTTAAAGGCAATGCTCCCAAATACTAATTGAGTGTATGTAAACTTCGGACCCACTGGGAATGTGATGAAAGAAATAAAAGCTGAAATAAATAATTCTCTCTACTATTATTCTGACATTTCACATTCGTAAAATAAATTGGTGATCCTAACTGACCTATGACAGGGAAGTTTTACTAGGATTAAATGTCAGGAATTGTGAAAAACTGAGTTTAAATGTATTTGGCTAAGGTGTATGTAAACTTCCGACTTCAAATGTACTTGAGGTCCAACATGTACGCTGCGGCGTGTATGGGCTTCAGAACTGAACTTCAGTTTCCTCTGCTTGGAGCAACAGGGAAGTGGGCAGGGCAGTACGGATTTCTTCTCTTGGCATTGTGTCCCTCAATTTGTGCAATGGCTACTGCTATAGGTTTCAGAAGTTTCAGCCTGCTTTTCACTCTCTCCCAAAATCCATCATCCAGGAGGATCCTCTTGATAGGGCTGTCCATATCGGCAGACTGTGATATGGACATTTCCTGGAGAGACTCCTTCCCCTCCAGGAAACTGTCATGATGACAACACCACCCCAATGGGTGTTGCTGGGCAGCTTCAATCTGAAGCTCTTATTCTTCTCACTTTTCTAGTCGAGGTAGATTGCTGCTATAACTTGATGACCTTTGACATACCTAACCAATTCCTTGGTTCTCTTGTAGAGTGTATCCATTGTTTTCAGGGCCATGATGTCCTTGAGGAGCAGATTCAATGCATGAGCAGCACAGCCAATGGGTGTGATGTGAGGGTAGGACTCTTCCACTTTAGACCAAGTAGCCTTCATGTACACAGCATTGTCTGTCACCAGTGAAAATACCTTCTGTGGTCCAAGGTCATTGATGACTGCCTTCAGCTCATCTGCAATGTAGAGACCGGTGTGTCTGTTGTCCCTTGTGTCTGTGCTCTTGTAGAATACTGGTTGAGGGGAGGAGATGATGTAGTTAATTATTCCTTGCCCACGTACATTAGTCCACCCATCAGAGATGATTGCAATACAGTCTGCTTTCTCTATGATTTGCTTGACCTTCATTTGAACATAAATTGTTAACAAGTTAGAAATGATTTAAACACACTTTGCTGTGGGCTACTATTTACTAGTTAACAAACAATTATCTATGTCATATATAATATATTCACTCCACCCAGTATTGTAATCAGAACTTACCAGAAAGCATGTAGTCCTTGGCTCAGACAGTGTAGTAGTGTGGGCTCATTAGCATCTCATTATTGTGCAAAATCTGTACATGTGATGGAAGAATGCACTGCACATGCAGAGGGTTGCAATTCCATTGAATTGGGGATAGTTTAACCAAAATATGCCACAAGACCTAGAATTGCCTAGTGTATCCCACAAAAAAGGTTCACTGTTATAAGCTTATATAACTTTTCTGATGAATTTAAGCAAAAATCCCAAAATTCCCGGGGCTAAACTTCCCATGGAAAAGTTCTGGAAAAATTTCGGAAATTTACCGGAAAGTTTCCCACCCTTTGCAACCCCACTCCCGCTCATGCAAACCTGCTGATTTAAAGGTCCTGTGTAGATTGTATATTAACACTGATCACATTTTCTCACACTTTCTGCTTTTGTAGAGTATGATACAAAACAAAGGAAAAACTGCCTTTTGACTGCACTGGGCCTTTAAGGTGATAAAACAGGTTTATATAAAGGAAACAAGCTGAATAAAACAAACCAAGGAGGCAATTGGTCAATTCTTGACCCAGATAATCCGGTTTGCCAATGCGAGCCATGAAATATGGAACAGATAATAATCTGATTTATCATAATGACAGCATAAAGCAAATCATGGCAAAGGTGACATTCTGTGCACATTAGGTTCGAGAAATTAGATTTACAAAAGCCTATGTTCTATATATTGTAAAACAGAATGTACAGAAAAGATAGCTGGAATAAAGCCCACCTCTGAACTACATATTAAACACTGAATCTTGTTTTTTAATGAGCCAAAATGACAAAGGCAGGCTATTTACATTTTCTACTACGTGTTTTTGAGGTCGGAACAACTCTCACAAACACCCTTCACCTCCAATGTCAACCACAGCCCTCGCCCTATCTTCTTCTCTCTGACATGCTGTCTTTCTCACAAGCCTGCTGCCAGTGACTTTGAGTGCCTACTACACAGACAATACCCAGACAACACCTGACACCATGGCCACAAGAACACTCACACTCACAGCCTCTGCACGATAAGATAACACAATAGTCTTTCCCTGGCTAGGCTGGCTACAGTACAGCGTTTTTTTTTCGCCCTCTAAATGTTCCTCTTGTATGGCTTCAGCCACAGGATGAAGCAAGGAGCCACAAACAGATTTTATTAGCTACAATTAATCCGTCAGCAGAGAGGGTTGAGGCCTAAAAAATAAGCTTTTGTGTTTAGGAAGCCATTAATCTCTATGAGCCACGTTGTAGAGGGGGGGACATGGGTGGATGATGCTTCTGCTGCTCCAGTGCCTTGCTAGATTAAGCTTGGTATTGGCTGTGGATGGGAATCGATAATGGGGCATCTGTAGAGGACTATTAGGGGCATAATTTTACACAAAGCACTTTCCCCATAGGTGATTCATGGATCATCTTTAACCCTCCTGTTGTGTTCGTTTCATGTTAATTAATTCTGTATTCCCGGTCCAAAATGATCGCCCCATTATGGCTGATTATAAATCCATAATAATACATATATTATCACCTAATGTTGTGTTAGATCTTTTCATCAACTTAGGTTCTTGTGAACATTACAAGTTTTGAACTTCTATTTGCTATTTATGGCTTGTAGACCTCATTGACCTGAGCTCATACAACTTGTTTTTGAGCAAAAAAAGCATAATGTATGGATTATTTGGACTGTAACAAATACTCAGATGAAACATGGTGCTATTTATCACAGACTACTTTGTGTCAAAGTTTAACAAGGACAATTGTTTTGAAACCATTTGGACTTGGGTTATAGATGAGTGGCAGACGCTCCACCCACTTGTGCCAAACCTCTCTGATCGCTGCCAGCTTGTCTTGTTGACGGTGGCCAGGTCTTGTATCACGGTTGTCGAAGCGAATCACTCGTGACAACACGTGAAATATCTGGAGTGACATAGTGGCACGAAAATTGCCCGACCAGACTCTGCATCCCATAAACTGGTGGTAGATTTGTTTCTGGATCTGTACACTCAAGCCAAAATCAAGAGACCCACGTATGCTTGGACATCTGTCCGGTCTTCCTCCTTCCAGTTGTCTTTGTAAACGCGTCTCCCCTCCAGGTTGGTCATGTTCATCACTATAGTTTCGATTGAATCTGTCAGGAACAGTTCGAAGCAGGATTTTATGTAATCAACCCGGGATGTGGTGTATCTCGTTCGCCCTGGGGTCATCCTGATAACATGATCTCCTCTCAGGTGGGGATGAAGACCAGGACAAATTCCCCTTCTTGGACCGGAATGTAACAACAACCTCAGCAGGGCCCTCTTCCTCATCACTGGAATGTAACAACAACCTCAGCAGGGCCCTCTTCCTCATCACTGGAATGTAACAACAACCTCAGCAGGGCCCTCTTCCTCATCACTGGAATGTAACAACAACCTCAGCAGGGCCCTCTTCCTCATCACTGGAATGTAACAACAACCTCAGCAGGGTCCTCTTCCTCATCACTGGATTGTTCCACATCGGTTGTCACTTGGTCTGGATCATATTCTGTGTTGTCTTCAACTTCTGACACTTCCTCCTCTAATTCATCTTCACTGTCAGTTTCCTGGCCTCTCCTCCTCACCAGTGTCATGATCAAAGATATGATCTAGAGCCTCACATACAGTATATTGTTTGGTCATTGTGCTGCCACAGAATGAATTGTGAGCAAGGCCTCAAAAAAGCTTTATATACTAGAGCTGCAAGAAAAAGTTCAATATATTATTGAAACAATGTTGTGATTGTTTGTGAGAATGCCAACAGGTGTGGTTCCCATGGGGGAAAGATTCTATTGGGGAAAGGTTCCCATGGGGGTTGCCATGGAAGCCAAGAAGGGGAGTGAGGTGTGTGTGTGTGTGTGTGTGTGTGTGTGTGTGTGTGTGTGTGTGTGTGTGTGTGTGTGTGTGTGTGTGTGTGTGTGTGCTCAAACACACATGCATGTGGGGGTCTGGGAGAGGAAGTGTGTCCATCTGATGAATGGACATGTGCCTGAAATCAATTTTATACACTAATTGTAGTCTCACCCATTCATTTCTAATGACCGGTCATTTTTTACCGAGAACACCACAGGTGTACAAAAGTTAAATTTTAACTTCATAACATTTTATGAAAATCATCCCCCCAAAAAATGTGTGTGTTCAGATGTGGACAAAGTCATGGAACCTTTAACTACATTTTTCAGAGAGAAAACTAAACCGGTCCAATTCGATGGGAAACAACAGAAGAATTTAGAGCACACTATGAAAGGTTATGTTCATGGCACAGATGCGTCACGACGTCGTGTACCAAGAGGAAAATGTATTATGTTTCTTAGACTAATGTGTTTGCATGTTGTCTCCAATTGATTTTGTTTGCAATTGTGGGAATTCACACGGTAATCAGAGTTTCTCTAATTGGATGGAGGCAGGTATACTACAGTCATTAAAAGGTTTCAGACCATATCAGACTGAGACCTGCGCTACTCTCATGAGATTTCAGATATACCGTTACGAAAAAAGATTGCAGTCAGAGTGCAGTGTAACTGCAGTTATTATGCAATTACTGCATCTAAAATACCACAGTCGACTGCAGTATAACATTTTTTGTAAGGGTAACTTTGAATACCTGAGTAGGGATATGCTTGGTCGATCGGCAAATCACTCTCAGATTTTAGGCCATTCGGAAATCACGCCTCCATCACCGCTCCATCCAAACTGTTCAGTGTTTTTTTGTTGTCACTAAACGGCAGAATGCTCGATGCTCACTGGCTCCGTCCTCTCATCAACCAGCACTTCAGTTCAGGCAATCATCCATGCCCTTTACCTGTGATCCCCTCCTATCCGTCACCACGGCAACCGCCTCTGCTTGATCAGGCCTCTATTCATCGAGTGCCACTCCGATGACCACTTCATGGATCAATGAAGCGCACCCATCTGGATAAGAACATTTAGGAGATGTTATAATAATGATGACACAGTTGATGTTCGGTCTGTTTCAAGTCCAGAAAAGTTTCAATTGAAGCCTGAAGTGAAGTGATGCAAAAAGCCCTATGGAAATGGGGAGTCAATATGGATGATAAAGATTTGATTGTTTACCAGAGCGGGAAATTCCAGTTCCTTGATCCCAGTGGAAGGATAATGGTTAAAGCAGTTTGGCCCTTCTCCAATATGCTTATAGGAAAACACACTGCAAATGGAATTGACTTTTTTATGGTTTTTGATTGCAAGCGGTGTTTTATGGTTTGTGAGTGCATTGGTGGAGTGATAGCCGAGGGACTCGTATCCATTCATACATCTGCTAGAAATCGAAATTATCATATCAGGGCCACTGCCAGTCTTCGCTAAGCATATTCAGGACTAGCGCAGACTCTATGGAGTTATGTGTTGAGTCTTTGGGCCAACGAAGGGAGAGTCAACATACAGTGTCCATATTACGACAGCCACAGAGGCCCTCAGGCTTCCCACTGCTGTCTAATTCAATCGTCCCTTCATAGTCAAAGAGAGAGTTAAACTTCCAACCAACCCTTAGGCAAACAGCTGGGTGGCTGGCCCACCAACAGTGACCCTGTGTAGCTGGTAGCTACCATTGAGAGTTGCCTGACAAATTCATTACCTCCACAAATTGAACCATGGCAAAATCCATAATGTCATGACTGATCAATCATTGTTTCTTCTGTTAAGTTTGGCTTTTCGTTATGTAGCTGCCAATGAGCAGCTAAAAGATTTGGAAAAATGAACATACATTAAATCCCTTTTAATGCTCACCTGTATGTTTTATCACATATGGCAGCTTTGTTGTGAATGCTCTTGGCATACAAGCTATTACTGATAACAGAATTGCCGTTTTTGTCTGTTGTTAGCATGTATCAGTTTTTTTAATTAACTTGTATAATAGTAGGATGAGTAAAACCAACACACCAATAACACATTTCTGATTCCTATGGAGGAGAGATTAGAATGTGACTAATACTTCTGCTGAACATGGATTACTCATTCAGTTTACAGCAGATACACGCTTTACTGCTGTCACTGGCATTGTAAGGAGCACTCATTTGTTGAGTGTTACCATGTTGATGCTAGCTCAAGGCGCTGTGGGGTTGTTGGAGATCATGTATGAGGGAAGAGATTGTAGTGGACTGATGTGCTAATGAAAAGATGAGACTGATATAAACACTAGCATGTAATATCGGTGTAGTAACTGTCATTGTTTGTTGAAAAAAAAGAAAAACAGAGCTAGCTGACTTTGAACAGAAGCGTCCCATCGCTGCAGTACCAGTCTTGATTAGATGACAGACAGATTGTATACTGTTTTGTCAATGTCAATGTCACATTGCCTTTTTGACTGACACAAGTACTTGGAAAGTAACCAAAAATATGCATATACAAACAGTTCATAGTTGCGAAATACTGAGAATTCAAGAGCCGAAATTCTCATTCTAAATACTCGAGGGTAATAGGCCAATACGAAACGCGGAATGGATTAAGAAATGAACTAGTTCTCATCTTGTTGCAGCTCATTATTTCAAAGAGAATAAGTCATTAAGACATTCTCTCTACGACAAACAACGTCTGATGAACTTCCATGGTAAACAAAAGTCTAATGGCTGTCTTGTGTCGTGAGAGTCTGATGTAAACACTAACATGTTATATCGACAAGGTCTGCTTTACTGTCGTTGTTTGTTGATTCCATTTTATTTCTCTTACAGTGTTGCATAGATTAAAACGGCATGCTATGTGCATAAACCACTCAGGGAAATTACTATGTTGAGGAGTACAACAACAAAAAACAGAGCTACCCTATTGACCTATTGACATAAAAGGTGACTGTCCTATCAAAAATATCCAAATATTGTACAGTACGTTTTAAATCTGGTTCCACTACCCCACATAGTGCTTCCTACTGTAAACATGGCCTCCTTAGACCTACATATCAGGACAACGACACACAAACAGGATAGGTCTCTGCTGTAGAAGCAACATTGCTTTACAACAGAGGTAGATAGAGTAATAGTGCTTGACAGGACCCTTTCCTGATCTGCCTGTGGGCAGTGAGTCATGTGTGGTTTTAGTCAAGCTGGCCCTCGTAGGATCTCTCCATTCCAAAGCATATTCTGTCAGCAACCTTCCTCCCCCTACATCCTTCTCATGTCACGTTTCAATGCTCTACCTCAGCTGATCCGCTCGGGCCCTAAGCCAAGACCAGAGCTGACAGTGACCGCTCAGGCTAAGGCCTCGGGCCTTCGAAACGCACCCTCTGCACGCTGGCAGAACGGGCCATCCAACTCCATCCACCCGATCACATATGACAGTATGAGGACCGCAGACTTTCGGAAAGGCTGTTTGTGCATAAACAGGCTGTGACAGCAACACTGACTAACAATACACACCGCTGCAGAAAGCCAAGCTATTTTTATCAGCCCATACCCAAGCAGGTGATAGAGGGAGGACAAGGGAGCAGACTCTGACCAAAGGAAGTAGCAGCATCAAAAAGAAGGAAAAAAAAACAACAAGCCAACCCCTTAGCTAGCAGCGCCACTGTCATAAACCAGTGATAAAAAGTTAATGAAAGTCGGACTTCCAGGCATAAAGCCGGAGACACAATTTAGCGGATAATGCCAAGGAGCCTTTTATGAAGGGACATTGCCCCATTCGGGGGAGAACAATGACTGCAATCTTTTACATGGCTGTCCAGTAGTATAGGCTGGCGAGAGGCCAGCCAAAGTTCTGCCATGACGGGAAGCCGATATTAACTGAAAAGGAACATGAGCACTGAAACAAGGTAGCTATGGGAGACAGGATTACACTGTCACAGTAGCTGACTTTGAACAGAAGCTTCCCATCGCTGCAGTACCAGTCTTGATTAGATGACAGACAGATTGTATATTGTTTTAAAGGAGCAATGACATGTCAATGTCACATTGCCTTTTTGACTGACACAAGTACTTGGAAATTAGCCAAAAATAAACATATACAAACACTTCATAGTTGCTAAAAAATGAGAATTCAAGAGCCGAAATTCTCATTCTAAATACTCGAGGGTAATAGGCCAATACGAAACGTGGAATGGATTAAGAAATGAACTAGTTTTCATCTTCTTGCAGTTCATTATTTCAAAGAGAATAAGGCATTAAGACATTCTCTCTACGATAAACAACGTCTGATGAACTTCCATGGTAAACAAAAGTCTAATGGCTGTCTTGTGCGAGAGAGATTATTTTACCATTTCTATACAATGCATAAAAGGCTCCAGTAGCTTAATATTTCCGACTCAAAACAAAGGAATTATTAAGCAACAAAAAAATAAAAATAAACCAGACATTAAGACAACATAAAGATGAAGAGTTATGGTGAAGTACTTGGTCTCACTTAGCATGACATTTCTGAAATACTCTTTCATGGACTTTCACTTTCATGTTAAATGAGGCAATACTACTGAGAGAGAGAATTCATAAAGAAAATCAGGCATTTTGGTCACAATAATCCTTTACATTAGAGTATGTTCTCCAAATGCTATGTGGTCACATATAATTTCATTTGAATTGGTAACCAATGTGTCATCACTAGATAAGTAAAATGGAACTGTATTTTATAGTACAAGGCAGAACTGCTTCAGAATCAACCAAATCATATGAATGCTAATTAAGGTAATTGAATCCAGCTCAGTGGACATTGTTTTGAGAGCACTGTAATTTCCTGTAGTTCACTCAGATGTAACGGAATCTGCCTAGTTAGCGGCCGTTTCTAATTTCAGCATATCTGCTCAGCCAATCACCATTATACGTACATAATGAAAAAGATGGGAATTTTAACCTATGATTTGAGACTTCATGAATTGACCTTTGACCCCTGTCTTGCTGCAGTCTCTTACCGTGATTGGTTGATGCTCGGGTTGGGTTGGAGCATCATTTCTCAGAAAGAATTCAGTTGTATTTTCAGCTGCAGTGGAAACATTGTGTATAACATCAATATAACTATTGATTTCCACGCCTAATTATTTAGCAAATCTATTGCCTCCAAAAAGTATTAGAGACAGTAATGTCAGAGAAATCCATTGCTTTATCGCCAACCTTGCGACAACACACAGCAGATATAAGTAGATGATGATTTTTTATGCATGGCAAAAAAAGAGCAGACTGTCCTAACTCATTTAGACAACGAGGCTCAAATTAGAAATTGCCATTATTCCAGCTCTGCCAATCAAGCTCTGTGTATTTGTGTGTTGCATTCACATTCACACACACACACACGCACACACAGTTGCCAGGCATGCAACCATATGATGAATGATGATCGGAGCTCATGACGTGAGAGACAGTGTAACCACAGTGATAAAACACAGCAGTTAAAAGTCTTGTAGGGGAAATTATAGGATACAATTCCACCACAATATCATCTAACTTCTGCACAAATGTGTGTGTCCTCCGCTGGAGACAACCGCACACGGACCCGGCACAGGTTATCCATCCATGAATGAACGTTACTATTGTTTCTGCTACGCATCCAACCTTACATTACTACAGCTTACTGACTCCTCTTGAAATGGACAGTAGAAAGCTGCTCACCTAGCCCTTCCATTTATCACAGTGCAACTGTAATCAAAGCTTATCTGGTTCAGATCACGGCTGCAAAGCATTCTATTTCAGTTGTATTAAGGGCACATGTGGAATTCAATATACCGGAGAATGATGCCTCTAACAGTGTCCCTCGTGGTACGTTATGTAGGCTTACAGTAATTTAGTGGGAATATTTCTTAATTATGTAATCTGTATTACCCTAAAATGATCATATCTATCCATACAGTATCTATCCATATGTCTATCAATTCAGTAACCACTTGTACTGCTGGATACTGCTCATACTTTAGACTAAGTCTTGAAATCTGGACAGAATGTTCCACTCAAGGAAGAAACTTCACTGCCGTCTATATTACTTTCGATTATGAGCCAAACACGAAGTGAAAAGGAAACCTGGGGGAGGTAATGATAAAAAAAGAAATCTGAGAACCTCGTTTGACGGGATTAGATCTTATCACATGGCCGATGAGTCATTTATCGTACGCCAGCTGCGCTCCAACGAAGGCGGGCCTCCCTGTCTGTCCAGCCTCTGCGTTTATCAGTCACACACACGTACACATACACACGCACATATGCGTACGTGCAAACACACACACGTTCACACATCACACACGCACACACATACAGACACACACGTACTGTACGGACACACACAGTGCAGCATACACACACCGTACACACACACATGCTAACCCACACTAACACAAACGCTCACCCACACACACACCACTGCCCCGGATTACTACTTCACATGTCAGGAGTGTGATCAGAATTCATGCTCCTGGCTCATACAGTATATTCCAAACTACAGTAAATTATGTATACTTACAGTTCATACCCTGCCAATAGAAAACAATAGAAAAAAATAGCATTTTCCCCTTATTTTTGACCTAGTGTATGGATTCAAATGGCAGCAACAGCACTTCTTTAAACAAGCCAAGAGCTTTATATACCGTACCCATTGTTACGCTAAGAAGCATGGATTGGGGTGGCAGAGAAGTTCCAGATGTGTGAGTGATCATGAATGACAAAGGAATCGGGTGAGAGTGCAGCGGTGGTGGCTGCCGGTGGTGTCGCCAAGCGCCGCTTCTTCGAGAAGCCTTTCATTCGATACAGAGCCCTGCGTAAGCACCCTTGGCACTGTTAGAAGACCCCTTATAAGGAGAAGGTCTTTTGAATTATAGATACAGGTATAGTACCCCTCCACGAGCTACACAGCGCTCCTTTAAGATAGATATTTCCTTTCCTCTCTCTCAGTCTTGGCTTTCTGAGCACAGCTCGAGCTCTCCGAGGCACGGAGCAATGGATGCCCCAGAAATCAAATCAAATTAAATGTTATTTGTCACATGCGCCGAATACAACAGTTGTAGACCTTACCGTGTAATGCTTACTTACAAGGCCTTAACGAACAATGCAGTATTTATTAAATAAACAAAAGTTTAAAAAAACACAATAAAATAACAATAATGAAGCTATATACAGGGGGTACCGGTACCGTCAGTGTCCGGGGTTACAGGTAAGTCGAGGTAATTTGTACATGTAGGTAGGGGTAAAGTGACTATGCATAGATAATAAACAGCGAGAAGCAGCAGTGTAAAAAAAAAAGCAAATAGTCCGGGTGGCCGTTTGATTTATTGTTCAGCAGTCTTATGGCTTGGGGGTAGAAGCTGTTAAAGAGTCTTTCTGCAACCAGTCAGGATGCTCTCGATGGTGCAACTGTAGAACATTTTGAGGATCTGGGGACCCGTGCCAAATCTTTTCAGTCTCCTGAGGGGGAAAAGGAGTTGTCGTGCCCTCTTCACAACTTTCTTGTTCTGTTTGGACCATGATAGTTTGCTGGTGATGTGGACACCAAGGAACTTGAAACTCTTGAGCCGCTCCACTGCAGCCCCGTCGATGTGAATTGGGGCATGTTCGGTCTTCTGCTGGTTTGTGTTAAATCCCTCCTCAAGCTTGTGCCACAGTCTAGGCAGAGACTATACTAGGGCTATCCACTTTGGGTCTTGGGTTCTAGGTGAGGCTACCTCCTGCTTTTCCTGCTCCCATACCCAATAATCATACCCCATTGATGGGTTCTTCTGACAGACAGATTGGCAACCCACTACCTGCTATTACCCTGCGTTCAATCATGCTGTTTGTTACTAGACAACAAAACAATAGCCTCTAGATTGCTAACCATGTGAATTCCATTCAAATGCATTAGCAAGAGCTAGCTGACATGTGGCAGTCAGTGTTAGGTTTTTGATGGGATTACCCTGATGCCTGATGGTCACTGCCTCATTGTGCATCCAGGAAGCACCACCAGCCACAAATAAAGGACAGACCAGGTTCTGCCCTAAAGAAACTGTGTCCTAAATGGCACCATATTCCCAATATGTAATGCACTACTTTTGACCAGGGCCCATAAGGAAGTATTGCACTACGTAGTGAATAGGGCAACATTTGGGACACAACCAAGAAGCCAGGCTACATATAAGAGTATCACCTGTCTGATGGTGATATTGACAAGGAAGCCCTGGCATACTTGTTTAATGACATTCACAGTCCAATGCTGTTTCAACCGTATTCAAATCAAATCAGTATATTTGTCACCTGCGCCGAATACAACAGGTGTAGACCTTACAGTGAAATGCTTACTTACAAGTCCTAACCAACAGTGCAGTTTTTAAGTTAAAAATAAGTATTAGGTAAACAATAGATTAGTAAAAAAATAAAAAACAGTAAAATGACAGTTAAAATAACAGTAGCGAGGATATATACAGGTGGTACCAGTACAGAGTCAATGTGCGGGGGCACCGGTTAGTCGGGCTAATCAAAGTAATATGTACATGTAGGTATAGTTAAGTGACTATGAATAGAGAGTAGCAGCAGCGTAAAAGAGGGGTTGGGGGGGACACAATACAAATAGCCATTTGATTACCTGTCCAGGCGTCTTAATGCTTGGGGGCAAAAGTTGTTGAGAAGCCTTTTGGACCTAGACTTGGTGCTCCGGTAACGCTTGCCATGCGGTAGCGGAGAGAACAGTCTATGACTGGGGTGGCTGGAGTCTTTGCCAATTTTTAGGGCCTTCCTCTGACACCGCCTGGTATAGAGGTCCTGGATGGCAGGACGCTTTGCCCCAGTGATGTACTGGGCCATACGCATTACCCTCTGTAGTGCCTTGCGGTCAGAGGCCGAGCAGTTGCTGTACCAGGCAGTGATGCAACCAGTCAGGATGCTCTTGATGTTGCAGCTGTAGAACCTTTTGAGGACCTGAGGACCCATGCAAAATCTTTTCAGTCTCCTGAGGGGGAATAGGCTTTGTCGTGCCCTCTTCACGACTGTCTTGGTGTGTTTGGACCATTCAAGTTTGTTGGGGATTTGGACACCAAGGAACTTGAAGCTCTCAACCTGCTCCACTACAGCCCCGTAGATGAGAATGGGGGTGTGCTTGGTCCTCCTTTTCCAGTAGTCCACAATCATCTCCTTTGTCTTGATAACGTTGAGGGAGAGGTTGTTATCCTGGCACCACACGGCCAGGTCTCAAACCTCCTCCCTATAGGCTGTCTCGTCGTTGTCGGTGATCAGGCCTTCACTGTTGTGTCGTCTGCAAACTTTATGATGGTGTTGGAGTCGTGCCATGCAGTCATGGGTGAACAGAGAGTACAGGAGGGGACTGAGCACACACCCCTGAGGGGCCCCAGTGTTGAGGATCAGCGTGGCAGCTGTGTTGTTACCTACCCTTACCACCTGGGGGCGGGCCGTCAGGAAGTCCAGGATCCAGTTGCAGAGGGAGGTGTTTAGTCCCAGGATCCTTAGCTTAGTGATGAGCTTTGAGGGCACTATGGTGTTGAACACTGAGCTGTAGTCAATGAATAGCATTCTCACGTAGGTGTTCCTTTTGTCCAGGTGGGAAAGGGCAGTGTGGAGTGCAATAGAAATTGCATCATCTGTGGATCGGTATGCAAATTGGAGTGGGTCTAGGGTTTATGGGATAATGGTGTTAATGTGAGCCATGACCAGCTAAGGGACTGTAGTCATTTAGGTAGGTTACCTTAGTGTTTTTGGACACAGTGACTATGGTGGTCTCCTTGAAACTTGTTGGTATTGCAGACTCAATCAGCGACATGTTGAAAATATCAGTGAAGACACTTGCCAGTTGGTAAGCGCATGTACACGTCCTGGTAATCCGTCTGGCCCTGCGGCCTTGTGAATGTTGACTTGTTTAAAGGTCTTACTCACATCGGCTACGGAGAGCGTGATCACACAGTCATCCGGAACAGCTGATGCTCTCATGCATGCCTCAGTGTTGCTTGCCTCGAAGCGAGCATAGAAGTGATATAGCTCGTCTGGTAGGCTCGTTTCACTGGGCAGCTTGTGGCTGTGCTTCCCTTTTTAGTCTGTAATAATTTGCAAGCCCTGCCACATCCGACGAGCGTCTTTCAATCTTTGTCCTGTATTGTCACTTTGCCTGTTTGATGGTTCGTCTGGGGGCATAGCTGGATTTCTTATAAGCGTCCGAATTAGAGTCCCGCTCCTTGAAGGCGGAAGCTCTACCCTATAGCTCAGTGCGGATGTTGCCTGTAATCCATGGTTTCTGGTTGGGGTATGTACGTCAGATTTTCCAAATGGAGGGCGAGGGAGAGCTTTGTATGCGTCTCTGTGTGTGCTCTAGATTTTTTTTTTCTCTGGTTGCATATTTAACATGCTGGTAGAAATTAGGTAAAACTGCATTAAAGTCCCCGGCCACTAGAAGCGTTGCCTCTGGATGGGCGTTTTCCTGTTTTCTTATTGCCTTATACAGCTGACTGAGTGTGGTCTTAGTGCCAGCATACGTCTGTGTTGTTAAATAAACAGCCATGAAAAATATAGATGAAAACTCTCTTGGTAAATAGTGTGGTCTACAGCTTATCATGAGATACTCTACTTCAGGCGAGCAAAATCTATCTTTTTGATGTCCCGTTGGTAGGATATTTGTGATCGTACCTCGTCTAATTTATTGTCTAATGATTGTACGTTGACTAATAATACTGATGGTAACGGCAGATTTCCCACTCGCCGTCGGCGGATCCTTACCAGGCACCCCGACCTCCGTCCCCGATACCTGCATCTCTTTCTCCTGCCAATGACGGGGATTCGGGCCTTGTCGGGTGTCTGAAGTAATCTTTGTCCAATCCTAGGTGAGTGATCGATATCCAGAAGCTCATTTCGGACGTAAGATACAGTGGTTAGAAACATTATGTACGAAATAAGTTACAAATATCGCAAAAACAACCCCGACAAAATAGCACAATTGGTTAGGCTGCCGTTTCCTCCGGCGTCATTCATCAATAGCATCCACAGAATGTCTGTAGACTGTGATGTAGATACAGTATGTGGTCGTTGTGACAGCTTGGGTTGTTTCACTGGTGTCCTATCTCAATGAACATGAATGAATTTGCCAAAATACATGAATGAATTTGCCAAAATAAATGTTCTGTAGTTTGTCGGGAAGCCAAATGACGACCAGTCAGACATGGTATTCACATTAAAACAGATACTGTAGTTCATGACTTGTAGGTTCCAACCCTGAATATGAAACAGTTAAACTGATAAATCTGCAGGGCAAATTAACCTCAACATTGATCTGAATATGCTAATCTGTACTTTTAAAGCAGGTACTCTCTTAACACCTACCTAAGAACCTTTATAAATTAGGAATTAGACATTGAAGAGGTGCGGTTGATTAAAAAAGAGCAGACTAGAGAAAATCTCTTTCCAGGAAGTAAAATACTTAATGTAGCAGTTGCTTTTATTACATTCCCCTGGCTATTTGACTAGGGATTCAAAACAAATACTGGAATTCAGTATCAGTTGTGGGCCCACAAATGAGAGTACAGCGAGATCTGGTATTCATAAACAAACCTACTGTACCTTCAGGCTGTACCTCACTTATATCAGCACACAGACAGTATCCATTCCATACTTCTCGCGCTGCACTCTCTCTCTCTCTCCCGCTCGCTCACCCTCTCTCTCACCTGCAGGTCACAGAGCTGAGAGATAAGCAAGGCTATATTGAAATATTCAAAGGCAGTCGATGCCTGGCCCAGCGTATTAATGCCGGGTCGGTCTCCAGGTCTGCAGGGGTATGATGAGGATGATGATGATGGTGGTTGATGTGATAGTATAGGTTCCGTGCCATCAGTAGCTTCTCTGTTCCCTGACAGGCAGAGCCCTCTCCTGGCCATTCTGGCTCCATGTCACTCAGTTTCTCTGGTAATTCTGGCTAATGCTAAATGGGCAAGACAATTGTTTAGTTGGGTGTGTAGGTTGAAATTGGCTCACAAAAAAGTGTTTTGTGTGTATTATTTGTATGTGACAATGTCGGAGGCCCATGGGCCAGTAATTATTTCGTAAATTTTTGTGCAATTTGTTGTCATAATAATCTATAATGAGCATTTGGCTGATCAGTGGGCAACGGCTGACCCCCCTTCCAAGATGTTGGAATCAGCTTTCTGATTGGCTGAGCTGAGGTCGCTCAAATTCATATTCAAAGTGAAATGTTCATCAGCAAAGAGACCTGCCCTGAAAAGGTGACTATACATTTAGAAAGAGAACATTCTACATTGTCACCTGACTCAAAACATCTTATTTTTGGGACGGCTTAACCCATTTTTTGGTCAAACAGTAAAGTGACTTATCCTCATGATTCCTGTAATGAAAGTGACTGCCCTGCTCCTGTGTCTGCTTCGATGGGACCTGCTGCTGTTGATTTATTTGAAAGACAAGCTTTTACAATAGACAGCTACTGTAGCATCAGTGTGCATTAGACATTACAATATAAGTACTAGCATCAGTGTGCATTAGACATTACAATATAAGTACTAGCATCAGTGTGCATTAGATATTACAATATAAGTACTAGCAACAGTGTGCATTAGACATTACAATATAATACAGGAGGTCCTTCCTGCCGGCGGCTATTAGACTATATAATGCCTCACTGGGGTGCCGTGCCGTCGGCAACATAGATCTGGAACTGTTGGGGTGCTAGGACCTAGTTTAACAATTATGCATCCATCCGTGATTAACTCTGGTCCGTAATCACTCATTCACACAGGACTTATTTATTCATTCAGGTCTGTATATACATACTTATGTACAGTTGTTATATCATATCACGTGCAATATTGCAAGTAATTCTTGGACTTAACTGACGTAGTCATTCACTCAGGAATGCATATTAGTATCCTGTCAGTTGTATCTTTTTTCATTGCTTTTAGTATATCGAATGTGCAATACGTGCATTTATCTGTAATTAAACCCTGCACACTAAGGACTGTATTTTAAGGGAATTACTATTATTACCCTAAATTATATCATACACACATTTAGCTATTTAAGTATCTCTTCCTGTCATTTACCTGTACAGTTAATGTAACCATGCTAATGTTCACTTACCTGTAAATTTAACTGTATATTTACCTGTAAAGTTAATTTAACAATGCAAAATATTCACTTACCTGTTCATTTAACCAGTCTGTCTATTAAGTAAACTATTATTACCCTCACTCATATCATACGCATTTTTAGCTACTGAAGTATTTCTCTGCCATTGACCTGTATAGTATAGTTAACCATCCACCAATGTATAGTGTACATATTCAGCCATCCACCCACACTATGCAATGTCTTCAATGTCTTTGTATAGGTTTTTTGCACTCCAGATATCTTGTATTTCTATACTTTTTCATACTGCCGCTCTATGTATCATGTATCTGTCTTTGTGTATTTTCTATCTATCTATCTATCTATCTATCTATCTATCTATCTATCTATCTATCTATCTATCTATCTATCTATCTATCTATCTATCTATCTATCTATCTATCTATCTATCTATCTATCTATCTATCTATCTATCTATCTATCTATCTATCTATCTATCTATCTATCTATCTATATATCTATAAGTAGTAGCAGCAGTGTGCATTATACATTACAGTATAAGTACTAGCAGCAGTGTGTATTAGACATTAAAATATAAGTACTAGCAGCTGTGTGCATTAGACATTAAAATATAAGTACTAGCAACAGTGTGCATTATACATGACAATATAAGTACTAGCAGCAGTGTGCATTAGACATGACAATATAAGTACTGTACATATAAAAAGAGTCCTCTGAGCATTAGAAGGAAATGTTCCACTTTTAACTTTGCTCTGGCAAATGTGGAACTGGTGATTCCAGATTCCTTTGTTTTCTTGATGGCTGAAACCCTCCGCTGCTTCAGCTCTGAGGAGAGTGAGACTTCACAGGTTCCTCTTGAAGCCATAACATCAACCATACTGAGACTCAGAGAGAAAAGTATGATGAAGTTGCCCTGGGAATTCGCTTGTTTTTCTGGGAATTATAAGTAGAAAGTGAGAAAAAACTTGCCTCTGAAAACCTTTAGCATACTGCTCCGCCTCCCATTTTGAGAGACACTCCTTGGGGGAGGGCTATTCATGTGAAGAAGATACTCTGGGAAAACTTTGCCGCCATTGGGATGGAAAACAGGGTAATCTTCCTCTTAATCCTTCTGGCATTTTCAATAACTCTGACTGCCGTTGAATTTTGAAACAGAAACCCCCCCAAAAATCTGTAGTTACGCAATCAGTGCTGGACATCATTTTTGTCTTCAGTGAGATACCTGAATTGAACAACAGAAACAAAACCCAAAACTGAGTAGGCAAACAAAATACAGCCATTTCCTAAGGGAACAGAATACTGTATGTTGATACGGCTTAGAAAAAGCAATGAATAAGTAAAAATAACATTTGCAAGCCCTAGACATACTGTAACCCACAACCTATACTCACAATAGATCCATCTGGACTATAAAATATTTATGGCAGGTTTTTTCACGTCTCTACTCATAGAGGTTCGCTGTGTGCAGAACTCAAGGTCATCGCAGTCACTCTGGTGAGTCACAGACAACCTGGGAGAGGGATGTGAAGAGGTCATGGGGTCAGCAGCTGAGTGGAACCGTTTTGAATGTCAAACTGAAGGGGAACGCATCAGAGGCTTGCCTAGGCAACAGAACAGCTCTGCAGAACCAACCTATGAGGCCTGGAGAGTTAGCTATTTCTCTCTTGCTCACTTTCTCTCTCTCTCTCTCTCTCTCTCTCTCTCTCTCTCTCCCCCTCTCTGTCTCTCCGCAGAACTTAGGAGTCCTAGAGAGTTTGCTACCTCTCTCTCACTTTCTCTCTCTGTCTCCCTCTCTCTCTGCAGCAGAACCTAGGGAGAGTTTGCTATTTCTCTCTCACTTTGCCCTCTCTCTCTCTTTCTCCCTCTACTCTCTCTCCCTCTCTCGGCAGAACCTATAGGCCTGAAGAGTTTGCTACCTCTCCCTCTCTCTCTCCTCTGCATTCCTTGCACAGAAACACAAATCTGATGTATGCTGCTATTCTCTGTTTATCATCTATGCATAGTCACTTTAACCCACATGTACATATGTCCTAAATTATCCTGACTAACCAGTGCCACTGCACATTGACTCTGTACCGGTACCACCTGTATATATGTATTTTTTACTGTCAATTTACAGTTATTTTTATTTATTTGTGTTACTGTCTCTCACTCTATTGTTTACATAATACTTGTTTTTTTACTTAAACTGCACTGTTGGTTAAGGGCTTGTCAGTAATCATTTCACTGTAAGGTCTACAACTGTTGTATTGTTGGTTAAGGGCTTGTTAGTAAGCATTTCACTGTAAGGTCTACACCTGTTGTATTGTTGGTTAAGGGCTTGTTAGTAAGCATTTCACTGTAAGGTCTACACCTGTTGTATTGTTGGTTAGGGCTTGTAAGTAAGCATTTCACTGTGAGGTCTACAACTGTTGTATTCGGCGCACATGACAAATACACTTTGATTTAATTTGATTCGATTTTGATTTGTATCAAATTTATTGACAATTCTGCAAACGTCCTGGAGAATTGGTGTGGAAATAGCTTTTAGTGGCGTGCATCACTTGTGCAATTATCTACTATCTAACACAAAGAACATCTCAAAGAACAAGGCAGTTAACCCACTGTTCCTAGGCCGTCGTTGTAAAAAAGAATTTGTTCTTAACTGACTTGCCTAGTTAAATAAAGGTTAAATATTAAAAAATTAAATAAAAAGAATAAGCTAACGAAAGACGCCTGCGGCGTGAGGCATTTGTTAATGATCAGGTTAGTATTAAAACTGGGAGAAGACTTGAGGAGGATGTGAACTGTCTCACCTGAAGCGGATCTCATTAGCGTCGCTCAAAGTGCTTCTCTTGGCAAACTATTCGGGACATACTTTTGCCTCTACATGTTGCCCTGGGTTTGCTTAAATACTGCATGTGAATGAGTTTCAGAGTTTGGTAGGCTAGTGTGTGTGCGTGCATGTGTGTGCCTGAGTGTGTGTTTGTGTGTCCACATGCATGTGTGTGACCGTACCTGCATCCATTTCTCCACAGGCTGAAATCAGTAGCTACGCAGCACTCCACCACCAGAAATGGCAAGTGCACAACACAGAGCAATAAGTGTATGAGGCTTTTCCCAACAGTACAACAAAGCCATCTATATCTCTAACATCCATACAAATGCTTGTTTCAGAGAGAGCGAGAGAGAGAGAGAGAGAGACACAGAGAGAGAGAGAGAGAGAGAAAGAGAGAGAGAGAGCGAGACAGAGAGAGAGAGAGAGAGAGAGAGAGAGAGAGAGAGACAGAGAGAGAGAGAGAGAGACAGAGAGAGAGACAGAGAGAGAGACAGAGAGAGAGACAGAGAGAGAGAGAGAGACAAAGAGAGAGATAGATAGAGAGAGAGAGACAGAGAGAGAGAGAGAGAGAGAGAGAGAAAGAGAGAGAGAGAGAGAGAGAGAGAGAATTAGCTCTTACAAATATTGAGATTTCCATGGTTTTTAGAGTGAAATACATTGGAAAAAACTAAAGGAAAACTGGAAGACTGAATGGGAAACAAAACAAAATTAACAATCTAGCTAGCAGTTATCTTAGCTAGTTAGATTGTTTACCATTTGCTAAGCAGTTGCTAAGGACTCTCTTAAAATAAGCTAGCTAGCTAACAAAACAACAGCTAGTTAACAGAACAATAGAAAGACAGAAGAAGGACAGAAGATAAAGGACATCAAAGTAAAACAGTCTCTAAAGACACTAGACATTGTAGCCAACATCACCAGCATTGCAATGGAAATTGTTTACCATTCAGACATCCAAACGGAGAAAGCTAAGAAAAGTTTCAAAGGTTTGATGATGTGATAGAACCATGAATGCCTGTTTGCAGATCAGTTGCAAAACAAGATCACATTTAATATTTAATACCAAATGAGGGCACATATGGAAAAGGGTTATTTGCAACCATTTCCCTTTCTCAAAAAAGAGAGGTATCAGCCAAGGGTGTCAGGTCAGCATTTCTGAAGAAGCTGACCAGAGCAACACATATCAAACAGTGAATTTATACAATAATGGAACAGTATTGATACAAGGAAATGATTCAAGCCTCCAGGCTTTTGAGAATGTGTTTGCTGCCCTGAAAGTAGAAGCTGAACTCATCTCAGAAGCTGAGGAAAAAGTAAAGGAGGGAGATGATGGAGAAAAGCAGGTCTCAACAGCCTCTGTGATCCAGCAAGAAGCCCTCAGTGTCCCTCTACCTTCCTCACCTGCAGCAGACAGAGCCAAGGACAGACCTACACCACCCAGAACACCTGCTATGCAACGTTTCTACAACACCCTCTCTCTAGTCGAAGCAGAGATCGTAGAACTCAGAGAGAACAAGCTTCAAGAGGACGACACTGTCCAGAAACTAGAAGAAGAGATGAAACAGTTCAGGAAGGAGAGCAGAGCATCTATTGCTAAACTAGAGAGCAGAACGGACAAACTGAGTCAGACACATGATGACCTCAGAGACCATCTGAGCACAACAAGAGAGGAACTAGAGCAGAGAGAGGTACATTGACCCCCTCAACCAGCAGCTAGTCATTATGTCCTCTGCATCTAGAGAACATGTCCACCAGCTTGGTACACAACACCTGAGACCAGCATGACCAGCCTCCACCACACAGCCTGATGACACTGCACCAAGCCTACAAGCCTCCCAGTCTGCTCCAGCCCAGGTCAACCTACCAGCCTCCCAGTCTGCTCCAGCCCAGGTCAACCTACCAGCCTCCCAGTCTGCTCCAGCCCAGGTCAACCTACCAGCCTCCCAGTCTGCTCCAGCCCAGGTCAACCTACCAGCCTCCCAGTCTGCTCCAGCCCAGTTCAGTCTACAAGCCTTCAAGTCTGCTCCAGCCCAGGTCAACCAACCAGTCTCCCAGTCTGCTCCAGCCCAGGTCAACCTAAGCCTCCCAGTCTGCTCCAGCCCAGGTCAGAATACCAGCCTCCCAGTCTGCTCCAGCCCAGGTCAGAATACCAGCCTCCCAGTCTGCTCAAGCCTACCAGTCTGCTCCACCCAGACAATCACCCACAACAGCAATCCTTATCGATTCAAATGGGAAGTTCTTGGTCCAGGAAAGAGTATTCCCTAGATACCAGGTGTATATGTTCTGGTGTCCTATAACTGAGAGTGCAATGCAGCTTCTCAGTCAGACCAGGAATGACACTCCTGACAACATCATCATCCACACTGGCACAAACGACCATCGTGCCAAAGGTGAAAATATATCTGTGGCAGTGAGAAGCGTGGCAGAACGGGCACAGGCTATGTTCCCAAGAACCAATATAGTTGTGTCCACCCTCCTACCAAGAAAAGACTTACCAGGACAGTTGATGGACAAAATAAATCAACAGATCACTGTGGACTGTGCCTCACTGCTCAACGTCAGAATGGCTCACCATCCCACTCTGACATGTGAACACGTATAAGATAATGTACATCTTGATCAGGACAGTGTCCGAACCTTTGCTGAGGACCTTAAGGATGTAACACTTGGCAGGGACCCACAAACCCATCACCCCAGCAGCAGAGGCCCCCCGCTCCACATTCTGAAACAACAGTACCCCCACTATCCCCAGGAGAGAAGAGCCAGACACGGCTTATTACAGCACAGATCCAGAAGACCGGACCTACCACAGCACTGATTTACCAGGCCAGACCCGCCTCAGAACAGCACGACCAAAACATACCTAGAACTATCAGAGATTGTGCTAGACAGACCCTTTAATTCACACACACTCACACACACATGCACACTCACAAATAGTATGTATGTATGTATGTATGTATGTATGTATGTATGTATGTATGTATGTATGTATGTATGTATGTATGTATGTATGTATGTATGTATGTATGTATGTATGTATGTATGTATGTATGTATGTATGTATGTATGTATGTATGTATGTATGTATTATGTATGTATGTATGTATGTATGTGAGACAATCTGCTGAGACAATCAGTGACCCCACCTCCGCCACTGCTCCCCCTGGACTGATCCTCAACACCCCCCTTCCCCCCACCCCCCCACCTGGGCTGGCTTTCACCACCAACCAAGTGAAGAGAGAGCTGGAGAGACTACATCAGTGGAAAGCGGCGGGCCCTGATGGCATCAGCCCAAGGGTGCTTAGGGTCTGTGCTGACCAACTGTGTGGAATACTCCAGCGTCGCTTCAACCTTAGCCTGAGCCTAGAAAGGGTCCCTGTGCTGTGGAAAACATCCTGCCTCGTCCCAGTGCCCAAGAAGGCACACCCCACTGTCCTGAATGACTTCAGACCTGTAGCGCTAACATCCCACATCATGAAGACCCTGGAAAGGTTAGTCCTCGCTCACCTCAGACCCCTGGTGTGTACATCACTGGACCCCCTGCAGTTTTCATACCAGCGCAACATCGGGGTGGATGATGCAATCATCTACCTTCTGCAGAGGGCCTACTCTCACCTGGACAACGCAGGTTGCACTGTGAGGGTTATGTTTTTTGACTACTCCAGTGCCTTCAATACCATTCAGCCCCTGCTACTGGGTGAGAAGATGAGGAGGATGAAAGTGGAAGCACCCTTAGTCTCCTGGGTCACGGACTACCTGACCGGTAGGCCACAATTTGTGCGACTACAGAGCTGTGTGTCAGAACGGGCAGTTAGCAACACAGGGGCCCCCCAGGGAACGGTCCTGTCCCCCTTCCTGTTGACCCTCTACACCTCAGACTTCAGATATAACTCTGAAACATGCCACCTACAGAAGTTCTCGGATGACTCTGCTATTGTAGGGTGCATCAGGGGTGGGCAGGAGGAGGAGTACAGGAGCACAATCAGTGACTTTGTGTTGTGGTGTGAGCAGAACCACCTTCAGCTCAACATCAGCAAAACAAAGGAGATAGCGGTGGACTTCTGGAGAACCAAGGCACAACTGACTGCAGTCCCTATACAGGGGATGGATGTGGAAATGGTTGGGTCATACAAGTTCCTGGGAGTCCATATGGACAACAAGCTGGAATGGGCTGGTAACACCGGGGCCCTGTACAAAAAGGGCCAGAGCCGACTCTACTTTCTGAAGAGGCTCAGGTCCTTCAACGTGTGCAGTAAACTACTGCAGACCTTCTACCAGTCTGTTGTGGCCAGTGCCATATTTTTTGCAGTGGTGTGTTGGGGAGCTAACATCAAAGCCGGTGATGCTTCTCGGGTAAATAAGCTGATCAGGAAGGCTAGCTCTGTCCTGGGGATGAGCCTTGACACTCTAGAGGAGGTGGCGGAGAGACGGATCCTGGCCAAACTGCTGGCCATCATGGACAACAGACATGGACCCTCTGCACGCTATGGTTATGACGCAGAGGAGCACTTTCAGTCACAGACTGATCCCACCACGGTGTGCCAGGGAGCGCTACAGGAGGTCCTTCCTGCCGGCGGCTATTAGACTATATAATGCCTCACCGGGGTGCCGTGCCGTCGGCAACATAGATCTGGAACTGTTGGCCTACCTACGTAGGCATTCACTCAGGAATGCATATTAGTATCCTGTCAGTTGCACCTTTTCTCATTGCTTTTAGTATATCGAATGTGCAATACGTGCAGTTGTCTGTAATTAAACCCTGCGCACTAAGGACTGTATTTTAAGGGAATTACTATTATTACTATCTATCTATCTATCTATCTATCTATCTATCTATCTATCTATCTATCTATCTATCTATCTATCTATCTATCTATCTATCTATCTATCTATCTATCTATCTATGTACAGTTGACGTCGGAAGTTTACATAAACCTTAGCCAAATAAATTTAAACTCAGTTTTTCACAATTACTGACATTTAATCCTAGTAAAAATTCCCTGTCTTAGGTCAGTTAGGATCACCACTTTATTTTAAGAATGTGAAATGTCAAAATAATAGTAGAGTGAATGATTTATTTCAGCTTTTATTTCTTTCATCACATTCCCAGTGGGTCAGAAGTTTACATACACTCAATTAGTATTTGGTAGCATTGCCTTTAAATTGTTTAACTTGGGTCAAACGTTTTGGGAAGCCTTCCACAAGCTTCCACAATAAGTTCATCCTGACAGAACTGGTGTAACTGAGTCAGATTTGTAGGCCTCCTTGCTCGCATACACTTTTTCAGTTCTGCCCACAAATTTGCTATAGGATTGAGGTCAGGGCTTTGTGATGGCCACTCCAATACCTTGACTTTGTTGTCCTTAAGCCATTTTGCCACAACTTTGGAAGTATTCTTGGGGTCATTGTCCATTTGGAAGACCCATTTGTGACCAAGCTTTAACTTCCTGACTGATGTCTTGAGATGTTGCTTCATTATATCCGCATAATTTTCCTTCCTCATGATGCCATCTATTTTGTGAAGTGCACCAGTCCCTCCTGCAACAAAGCACCCCCACAACATGATGCTGCCACCCCCGTGCTTCATGGTTGGGATGGTGTTCTTCGGCTTGCAAGCATCCCCCTTTTTCCTCCAAACACAACAATGGTCATTATGGCCAAACAGTTCTATTTTTGTTTCATCAGACCAGAGGACATTTCTCCAAAAAGTACGATCTTTGTCCCCATGTGCAGTTGCAAACCGTAGTCTGGCTTTTTTATGGCGGTTTTGGAGTAGTGGCTTCTTCCTTGCTGAGCGGCCTTTCAGGTTAAGTCGATATAGGACTTGTTTTACTGTGGATATGGATACTTTTGTACCTGTTTCCTCCAGCATCTTCACAAGGTCCTTTGCTGTTGTTCTGGGATTGATTTGCACTGTAGCATTTTGAATTCAAGAATTTAAACCTTTCTTCAAGACAATTTTTTAATAAGTAAATGTCAAATTGGCTTTCTCTAAACATGTCCACCAAAAAAAAGAGGGCAAAATCTTTGCTTGCTTTGTTGACTTTTAAAAAGCATTTGATTCTATTTGTCACGAAGGGCTATTCTTCAAATTTATCCAAAGTGGGCTTGGTGGTAAGGTGTATGACTTGAAATAAGTGTTCAATAAAAATCAAAAACCAAAGAACATAATTATTTTTAAAACATCGAGGTGTGAGACAAGGCTGCAGTTTGAGTCCAAACCTTTTCAACATTTATATAAATGAATTAGCAGACATGTTGGACCATTCTGCAGCCCCAGAACTCACACTATTTGACACAGAGGTAAAATATCTGCTATATGCTGATGATTTGGTTCTTTTATCACCAACCAAAGAAGATCTTCAACAGAACATTAACATTCCAGAGCAATATTGCCACAATTGGGCCCTGGCTGTAAATTTCCCAAAAATGATTTTCCAGAAAAAACCCAGATATCAGAAACACAAATATAAATTCACCCTGAACAACACCATAATTGAACACACTAAAAATTACTCATACCTTGGTCTGACCATATCTGCATCGGGAAACTTTAATATGGCAGTGAATCTACTGCAGAGATAACCTGCAGAGTTCTGTCATACTGTCCAGGTCTGTGCCCAAACAGTTTGAGCTTCTACTCTTAAAAATCCACCTTTCCAGAGATAAGTCTCTCACTGTTGCCGCCTGTTACAGACCCCCGTCAGCCCCCAGCTGTGCCCTGGACTCCATATGTGAATTGATTGCCCCCCATCTATCTTCAGAGTTTGTACTGTTAGGTGACTTAAACTGGGATATGCTTAACACCCCGGCTGTCCTTCAATCTAAGATAGATGCCCTCAATCTCACACAAATTATCAAGGAACCAACCAGGTACAACCCAAAATCCGTATCTTCCAGGATCTCAGCGATCACTGCCTCATCGCCTGCGTTCGCAATGGGTCAGCGGTCAAACGACCACCCCTTATCACTGTCAAACGCTCCCTAAAACACTTTTGCGAGCAGGCCTTTCTATTAGATCTGGCCCAGGTATCCTGGAAGGATATTGACCTCATCCCGTCAGTAGAGGACGCCTGGTTGTTCTTTAAAAGTGCTTTCCTCACCATCCTAAATAAGCATGCCCCTTTCAAAAAACGTAGAACTAAGAATAGATATAGCCCTTGGTTCACCCCAGACTTGACTGCACTAGACCAACACAAAAACATCCTGTGGCGCACTGCATTAGCATCGAACAGCCCCCGTGATATGCAGCTATTCAGGGAAGTCAGGAACAAGTACACACAGTCAGTTAGAAAAGCAAAGGCCAGCTTTTTCAAACAGAAATTTGCTTCCTATAGTACTAACTCCAAAAAGTTCTGGGACACTGTTAAGTTCATGGAGAATAAGAGCACCTCCTCCCAGTTGCCCACTGCATTGAGGCTCGGAAACACTGTTACCACCGATAAATCCACGATTATCGAAAATTTCAATAAGCATTTTGCTACGGCTGGCCATGCTTTCCACCTGGCTACCCCTACCCCGGCCAACAGCTCTGTACCCCCGGCAGCTACTTGCCCAAGCCCCCCCCGCTTCTCCTTCACCCAAATCCAGACGGCTGATGTTCTGAAAGAGCTGCTATGTCTGGACCCCTACAAATCTGCTGGGCTAGATAATCTGGACCCTCTCTTTCTGAAATTATCAGCTAAAATTGTTGCAACACCTATCACTAGCCTGTTCAACTTCTCTTTCGTATCGTCTGAGATCCCTAGAGATTGGAAAGCTGCCGCAGTCATCCCCCTCTTCAAAGGAGGAGACACTCTAGACCCAAACTGTTATAGACCAATATCCATCCTGCCCTGCCTTTCTAAAGTTTTCGAAAGCCAAGTTAACAAACAGATAACTGACCACTTCGAATCCCACCGTACCTTCTCTGCTATGCAATCTGGTTTCCGAGCTGGTCATGGGTGCACCTCAGCTACGCTCAAGGTACTGAACGATATCATAACCGCCATCGATAAAAGAGAGTACTGTGCAGCCGTCTTCATCGACCTGGCCAAGGCTTTCGACTCTGTCAATCACCACATTCTTATTGGCAGACTCAACAGCCTTGGTTTCTGAAGTGGCTGCCTTGCCTGGTTCTCTAACTACTTTGCAGACAGAGTTCAGTGTGTCAAATCGGAGGGCCTATTGTCCGATCCTCTGGCAGTCTCTATGGGGGTGCCACAGGGTTCAATTCTTGGGCCAACCCTTTTCTCTATATACATCAACGATGTCGCTCTCGCTGCTGGTGACTCTCTGATCCATCTCTACGCAGATGACACCATTCTGTATACATCTGGCCCCTCTTTGGACACTGTGTTTACTAACCTTCAAACAAGCTTCAATGCCATACAACACTCCTTCCGTGGCCTCCAACTGCTCTTAACTAAGTGCATGCTTTTCTATCGAACGCTGCCAGCACCCGCCCACCGGACTATCATCACTACTCTCGACGGGTCCGAATTAGAATACGTGGACACCTACAAATACCTAGGCATCTGGTTAGACTGTAAACTCAACTTCCAGACTCACATCAACCATCTCCAATCCAAAATTAAATCCAGAATTGGCTTCCTATTTCGCAACAAAGCCTCCTTCACTCATGCTGCCAAACATGCCCTTGTAAAACTGACTATCCTACCGATCCTTGATTTCGGCGATGTCATTTACAAACTAGCCTCCAACACTCTACTTAGCAAATTGGATGTAGTCTATCACAGTGCCATCCGTTTTGTCACCAAAGCCCCATACACTACCCACCACTGCGACCTGTATGCTCTCGTTGGCTGGCCTTCATTATATATTCGTCGCCAAACCCACTGGCTGCGCCCTATCTCAGCTCACTGGTCACGATAGCAACACCCACCCGTAGCATGCGCTCCAGCAGGTATATCTCACTGGTCACCCCCAAAGCCAACACCTCCTTTGGCCGCCATTCCTTCCAGTTCGCTGCTGCCAATGACTGGAACGAATTGCAAAAATCATTGAAGCTAGAGGTTCCTATCTCCCTCAATAACTTTAAGCATCAGTTGTCAAAGCTGCTTATCGATCACTGCACCTGTATATAGCCCTTCTGTAAATAGCCCACACTACTACCTCATCCCCATATTTATATTTATTTTTGTTATTTTCACAAATCTTGCACTCCAGTATATCTATTTGCACATCATAATTTGCACATCCTTCATTCCTGTGTTAATGATGATAATCTGTAATTTATTTCACCACTATGGTCTATTTATTGTCCTACCTCCTAACCTTACTGCATTTTGCACTACATTTTGCACTCTGTATATAGATTTTCTATTGTGTTTTTGACTATGTTTGTTTATTGTGTAACTCTGTGTTGTTTTTGTCGCACTGCTTTGCTTTGTCTTGGCCAGGTCGCAGTTGCAAATGAGAACTTGTTCTCAACTGACCTACCTGGTTAAATAAAGGTGAAATAAAAATAAATAAAAGAATGCACTCAAATAAAAAGCCTGCAGAGCATTTTATGCAATAAAAATGAAATTATTCAAAATCAACATCCCAATTAGAATTTGGACAAAATATTTGAAGGCTTAATCCTACCAATAGCTCTTAATAGAAGTGAGGTTTGGGGGCCACTCAATAAACATCCAATTGAAGCCCTACATGCAGAAGTCCAAGGAAATACACCAACTAATGCATGTAGGGCATAATTGGGCCGCTTTCCAGTGGTAATGAAAGTACAAAAAAGATCATTAACATTTTGGCTAAACCTAAATTCAAGTGCAAATTCTAGTCTCCAATTTAAAGCACTTCAAACCCAAGAACTGAGCCCAGAAATGAGCCTCTCAGTCAGCTGGTGTTGGACCTAACCAACCAAGCTGACACCAGCACTGCTTCAAAAGAAAGAATTCAAATAAACAAAATCATGAACCAATCAAAGGACTCATATTTACAACATTGGAAAAACGACTAAATTGAAACCGGCAGACATAAAAATACATGAATACCCAAAGAGGAGCGTGTGTGTGGTCACTGCACGACAGGGGAGGTAGAAACAGAGATTTCTCCTTTACTGTGAGACACACAGAGAGAGAGAGAGAGAGACACAGAGAGAGAGAGAGAGAGAGAGAGAGACACAGAGAGAGAGAGAGAGAGAGACACACAGAGAGAGAGAGAGAGAGAGAGAGAGAGAGAGACACAGAGAGAGAGAGAGACACACAGAGAGAGAGAGAGAGAGAGAGAGAGACACAGAGAGTGAGAGAGAGAGAGACAGAGAGAGAGAGAGACAGAGAGAGAGAGAGAGAGAGAGACAGAGAGAGAGAGAGAGAGAGAGAGAGAGAGAGAGAGAGAGAGAGAGAGAGAGAGAGAGAGAGAGAGAGACAGAGAGAGAGTGACAGAGAGAGAGAGAGAGACACAGAGAGAGAGAGAGAGACACAGAGAGAGAGAGAGAGAGAGAGAGAGAGAGCGAGAGAGAGAGAGACACACAGAGAGAGAGAGAGAGACACACAGAGAGAGAGAGAGAGAGAGAGAGAGAGAGAGAGTGAGAGAGAGAGAGAGAGAGAGAGAGAGAGAGAGGACAATCATCAACTGGCTGAAAGTGGCTTTTAAAATGTATTCATTTGTAATGCTAAAGGGACCTAGACCTGTATGCTGTGTCTGTTCCATCCCCTTGCGCTCCACAGCCGCCTCTTCCTACCAGTTCCCAAAGGAGAGGTGGGGTCTCTCGGTCATGATTGCTGCTACACCCTTCACTCCTCCAGAAACAAAATCCCCCTTCCTTCCATCCCACTGCTCTCGTCTCTCCGGTCCTGATCACACACTCATACCACTGATTGCTAATATTTAAGGAGTTCTGCACTGTACTGACGTAAGACGTTTTTTTGCTACAGTGACGACTCTTTAGCAAGAACTGATGGGCTGATTAGCCGGTTGTGAAGTCATTGTATGCTTGCCAACGTCCCAAACGGTACCCTAATACCCTATGGACCCTGGTCCAAATTAGTGCACTATATAGGGTACAGGGTGCCATTTTGGGACTCACTCATTGTGTTGCGTAACAATCACCAGCTATTTAACTGTGAGCCCTCGACATCCTTAATCAGCTTAATTAGCTTAATTAAACTCCACCAGACATTCTCCTAGGTGTTCGGTGACAAAGGAAATCCGCAGTGCATGGAAGTCTAGAAACGAGTGGGAGAGACTGTTGAGAGAGAGAGAGAGAGAGAGAGAATGATGAAAGAGAAGAGAGTTTGGCGGATAGAGATGAAGAGAATGAGCGACAGAAAGGAGGAGGACTGAGAGCTGATGTTGTCAAAGATACACAGAACATGTTAGAGCGGCCATTTATGACATTATGATAGCAAGATCATCACCAAGGGAAGGTTAGTCCCTTTTGAGTGAGTGACTGAGTGAATGAATGAATGACGTAGACGACTCATCATCACTTAAAGCTGGAATCCTAGTTTCTACATCCATTTTTTGGAATGATCAGTTAATGATACATACCCATTGATTTTTGAAGAATATGACTTATAAATGCCAGGAGCTTAGTTCAACTGTCATACACCTATCAGAACTATAAGCTTGTTTTACGATGTAAATGTAAACAAACACTGTATAGCCTAAAAACATGGTTAAAACGATAATAAAACGATAATGTATTTATCGTCTATGGTCAGTCCTTGCATCCATAGCTCTGTCTATGAATGTGAGAGTGGTTCAGTTTCTCAAGGCCCATTCCTCAGCTTTTTACCCAAACAGAGCCTGGTTGACTACTTTGCTTTTGTTTCAATTAAGTATTATAGCTTTTAGAGACATTTTACACAAGTGGAAGTTAGGATCTATTCCATAGTGAATAGCAGTTTGTTGGTTTAGCCCATAGTTTGCAAGGAGCCCCCCAGTTTCAACGGGTATGGCGCCTCTGTCTGCAGACATCTTCGCTATCTGTCTGAGGCAGGAAATCCAGAGAAACGCCAACTCTAATAATTATTCTTTAAGCCAAAGACTCACTATGTCTTTCAAAAAGCTACGCAGCCGTCAATGGCAGAGTAGAGAAATAGTGGTTCATATTTAACATCGACAAAGTGACAATTCAAAAGGAAAATACTAACTGAAGAACACCGCTTCCATGCTGATAGCGGTGGTAAATTACCTTCAGACCTGTCATTTGTGCTACTCATAAAACAGGTATCAAAAGACTGGAGGATCCCCTGTGGTGACATTTGGAAAGTTGGTTTACAACCCCTTTGATATTTCAAACGAGCCCAGGTTTAAACATGTCATCTTTGAACATTCACTGAGTTTATGCAGGATGTCAGAAATCAGACAGTAACTTTAAAAGGGTTGGAATACACTTAGCTTTCATCTAGTACATTTATTTTTGCACCTAAATCCAACACAGCCCAGGCTTGCACAAGCTGCCATAAACTCAAACGTTTGAGGACATTTCTACAACATCTCTTTTACGCTGTATGTGTAACCATCAGTCTCTCGATCCTTAAAACACCACAGGTGTTATATAGAATACCAATTACCAGTGCACATATCCCTTAGTAAAACACTGTAACGATAGGCCTATGGCAAATCTGATGGCAAATGTAATAATAATACGTCACTCTAAAGAGCATTGCTCATTCACTATGGATGAATATGGATATGAATGAATATCTCTTTATCCTCAGCGCCTCACACTATTGGCCTGTCCATCACTGTGCCGGGGAAAGGCGAATTGGCGAGAGATGGAGAATAACACATCGCCCGATACGCCTGGAAGGCCCTTGCCAAAGCCACAGTACTCATAATGAAATATTAATCTCCTGTAATGATAATGCACTATCAAGCTTGAGTTGGTTGGAGTGAGCCAGTCAATCCCCCCGTCACACAGCTGTTAGAGAGGATAACACCACTATTACGACTCCACAAATGAGATTTGTATCTGCGTATCACAAAGTGGATAAAGTCTGCTGGTCCACTCATGCTTACACATTCTTTATATCCCCAAATCCATCAGATTGTTGTACTCTGGACCCTTTGGTTCTGTATTACATATCGTATGAGCAAATGAATGAGAAAGGTGTAAAACACTGTACAAGGAACTAGACTTGTCTGTCCGTCTGTGTTACTGTCTCACACTTTCCCCTCCACTCCTCCAACCCTTCTCACACATGGGCACGAACACACACACACACACACACACACACACACACACACACACACACGCACACCACACTTCGCCTCTCTCTGAGTCATAAGCACTTGTGAACAGGACAAAATGGTAACTGATTGGAAGTGAATGCCCACAAAAAAGAGATGTCCTTATGCAAAGCTCTTGAATGAATTCTAGCTGCATTGAGGTTACATTGCCATGAAGTCAATATGTCTCTTCAGATTCCATTCTCCAAGCATGCACACAAAGGTATCCACTCCTACGATACCTGCCTTTTGAAATACAAGAAATCAAATCTACAGAGGCAGTCCTATTGATTGACAGAAAGTTCAAAAGGAAGGTTTTTTCATTTGGCTTCAAAAGGAACGTGGCAGTGTCTGCACACACAATCTGAGTCTCTTTTAACTTTAAATTAATTTCAGTCTGGGGAAACATTTTCTGTTTAAACTATTAAGAAAAGCCTCAACTCTGCTGGAGATGGTATCGGAGCAACTGTAATTAAATCACAGATCATATCCTTGGAGATCCCTATTGTCGACAGTAACTTAAAACACAGGCACCTAGCAGAGTGGAATCCTCTTATCCACTAAGAGGAAGCTAAAAATCTACTAAAATGTTGCTTCCATCCATAAGGGATAGCGAACATCATTTCTATGTGTGTTTAATGGTATTTAAAATGACCTCAATACCATTTTGTATAATTGCAAAGTAACATTTGAAACATGTTCAAATTAGGTACATACAGTTTAGTGGGATGCTCAGTGGGGCATTTGTGTGAGAACAAGACAAGGACTGGATTCAAATGCTGTTAGGTGTGTTGAAAACCCAGGCTAGTTTGGCAACGATCAACCACGAATCCTCTGACACATGGTACCACTGATGCCAAGTTCATGAATAAGGAGAAGAGGGTCAAAGAGAAGGAGCACCTCACACTCTCTCTATCCTCACAGAATCTCCAGGTAGTAAACTATTACTCTATGTAATGATGCTCCACTCTATCTATTACTCTATGTAATGATGCTCCACTCTATCTATTACTCTGTGTAATGATGCTCCACTCTACCTATTACTCTGTGTAATGATGCTCCACTCTACCTATTACTCTGTGTAATGATGCTCCACTCTACCTATTACTCTGTGTAATGATGCTCCACTCTACCTATTACTCTGTGTAAAATTGCTCCACTCTATCTATTACTCTATGTAATGATGCTCCACTCTATCTATTACTCTATGTAATGATGCTCCACTCTATCTATTACTCTGTGTAATGATGCTCCACTCTACCTATTACTCTGTGTAATGATGCTCCACTCTATGGACTCTTTGGTTTGATTTTGCTTTCCTATCCCTACAGTTAATTCTCATTGTTTTCCAGAATGGACTCCAGTGTGTGGGCTCCAGAGGAGAGTAAGGACGGGGCAGCCCAGCCAGCAGGCTCCTGGCACGGGCCTCCTGCCCATCAGACTTGACAGAGGGAACAGATGGAGCGGTCCGAATGAGGAGATCTCACGTCCTCTACAAGCCCTTGGAGCCCCGCTCTGGCCCACGCCATGCCAGCCACCCTGAATTCAATACAGCCAGCTGTGCATGGCCCCTGCAATTCCATCAAAGCAATTGGCCCATTCTTTTTTGTCCAAGCCTTAATCCATAATCCCTAGGACAACCTGTGCTTTGTGGAATGTGTGTGCGTGTGGGTCTTACCCACCTTGGGTGATACAATAGCCACAATAAAAAGAGAGCAGATTTGAGTAATAGACAAAGTCGGTGGCTCGGTCCCTATGGATACTGCTGTTATAATTGTACGAAATGAAATGGATGTTATTAAATGATAAGGGTTATGCTATACCCTCTGAATGTGGCCATTTTACAGTTGACCCTCTCCCTCCGGTATTGATAACTATAGTTTATACTCTGTGATTTATTCAGCAAAGCTCCAATTGTATAGCTTTCTGACTGGTGTTGAGTGATTAACCTATATTTCCGTTTTTTATTAAACAGTTAATTGACCGACGTCGGATCAATTACATGAATAAAATTTAGTTTTTTTTGCTTTTTGTGAGCCCAACGCCAGAGAAAATCAAATTTCACGAGATAAATCAAGTCAAGAACTATGTGGGACGCTGGGCTGAATGAAGTTGTCGTTTTTTTTTCTCCCCAT